>CAJPVJ010000768.1:0-20623 GCA_905397405.1 Oppiella nova
AATTAAAATATAATGCCATTTAATAAAACATTAGTGATATAGGAAGTGGATATAGCACCGGACAGATTTCAAATGAACCCTATGATCGCCACATTTGCTCACGTATTGACAGCGCATAACTCGCCGGCACTGGTAGTATTAGGAGGTAGATATCCCAACACCGACTCAACCCCTTATTTCGGTATTTTTAAACTTTTTGATGTATATGTAAGTAGAGATACAGTAGTATTAATTATAATTTTAATTTACTTATTAATTTTATAAATGATATTATTATATTATAATAGATTTGGATATCATTGATCATAATCTATTTATTATGTTCATTCATACTATGGTTGGAGGCGTTACATGGATTTAATTTATCATTTAGTCGCATGTAATATTATCATGAAATGTCATTTAAAAGTTATTTGATTTTACAAAACTATTACTTTTTACAAAATTCTAGGTGTAAAGTGTCACATATTATGATACAAACACTTGGTGCCCAAATGTGGACTGTTTTGAACGCCTTATTAATGCAAAGTAAGCATGCAACTAAACATGTTTATTGATTTTTATTAAGTAACTTAAAAAAAACTTAATTATATGAATGGCTACAATTTTAGCAATTCATATAAAACACTTCACATCGAGATATTTATTGCTAATAGCCCTGCTATTTATGACAAAGTTTGTGGTGTTAACGCATTTCAATCAATTGATTCTTTCGATTACTATTCAAAATCCGTATAAACTTATCGATGAACTCAAACATTTAGAAGAGAGACCGGGGATAAAGTCCAAGCTTTTTATGTCCACATTTCAACTCAACTTAATACGAGTAAACATTAATTTGTTTAAACATTTAAAACAGAATTAAATTCAAAGTAATTATAGAAAAAGGCAACAGATATTGAAAATAGGATTTTAAACAAAGCTTTGACTAAATATGACGACAACTTCATTGACTTCAGTCACGAACAACTGTTGTCTGACTTCGATGTAGTAATGGCTGAGATAAGGGACAGGAGGACACACGTGATGATCACTGACTACCATAATATACAACTCATAATGGGTCAGACATCGACATACCAGCGCACTGTTCACGTGTCGGACGCCAAATATTTTGATCAGTCCATCGGCTATACTATACATAAGGATTGCGATAAGAAACTAATGAAAGCTTACAATGATATGTAAATCACTGTCAGATTGTCTAAAATGTGAAATATATTTATAATGCAATTAATGTAACAGATTACGGATAAACAATGAGTGTGGTCATTTAACCAAATGGGTTGAAAGTGCCGCTATATTTGCGTATGACACATTTGTGGACAAATCACTGGTCATTGAGCCTGATCAACCAGAGGATGTTATGGACATTGAGGATATTAAAATAGCAACTGGTCCGTTTTATATTGGCATTACATTGTCTGTTATAATTCTATGTATTGAAAAAATAATGCACAAGTATTTCAATAAAAACAGTGTTATTAATGGTTAAACAGAAACAATCTGAATATTCTTATGATTATAACAATCGGCCATCATTTCAAAGAATATGTCAAAATATTCAATATAATAGACATTTTTCAAAATAGATAGTATGTGTAATTTAAATGTCTAGTAATTTTTGTGATTATACAAGTAAAATGCAAAATAAATAATGTAAAAATAATATTTTTTAAATTTTACTTTTTTTAATTTGAAATAATATTTTTTATTTTAAAGATCAAGAACTTGTAATGCAATCTCTTTATTTCTACTCTGATTAAAGAAATAATATTAATTTTCACTCTAATACTTTAGAAATTTATTGACTGTTTGGTAATAAAAACAAAAAAGTACTGAGAGTTTGAATTGAATGACTAAAATGTGTAATATTTTATTTCGTAATTTGCATTATTATGCAAATCCTAAAAGCTTTTTAATTAGTTGTGTATGAATTATATTTACGGTATTGGATTGAATGTAAACGCATATTGCACATACAAATATCGTAATGCCACAAATTAACATATTATTTTAATTAGAGAAATTAATTTAAAGTGAAAATATTTACTTGTAAACAATACTATTTCTCATAATGAGCTAGCCATTAATTAAAAACATAAAATTTTGGTGAACTGTTTGTTAACAACTATGGTTGATAAGAAAGCTAATTTTGATTGTGACTTTGACATTGGAAATGCGCCTGGTAAAGCATCAGTTTTTGATTTTGGTTTTACGCAAATGGGAAACTTTACAATCGCCTGGGACAATATGGTATATATTTGGTAATTTTGTTTAATAATAATACTTTATGCTCAATGTATTTATGAAACATAGGTTGGAACAAATGATTTCAGAATGTTATGCACACCAACCTTATTCTTGATAAAGGAGCTTGTTAGACGTACTCAGTTTGGGTAGGAAATGCTTAAATTTAACATAAATATTTTATAAAACGATGTTAATCATTTCATATTCATATCATAAGCGCCATACCTGTGCTCATTGATGCGAAACAACACCTTAATCTGACTGAAAACCAGTATGTTTTGGAACCGATACTTATTAGTATTTATTTAAATGTAAATAATCATCATGGTGCATAGATATTGCTATTTTAAGAAATCTTTATGTTTCCAATTCAATACAGAATGTAGACTTAAGCGGAGAATATCACCAAATGAATGAAATAATCGCAATGTTTGCCGATATATACACACCTTTTAATTCACCCTCCCTGGCCATTATGAGCGCCAGTCAATACCCAACCTTTGACTCCAACACCTATTTTGGTTCATTGAATATTTTTGACAAATATGTGAGTTAGTCAACAATTTACACTGTAATTCATAAGATTTACAGTATAGTTTTTAAAAATAAAACTTCTTTCGTAATAGATATGGCTATCAATAGTATTAACATTGATGTTAAGCTCATTTTATTTTTGTTCCGAAGTTCTGTTTGATATATTGTCATCAATGACTATGCCAAGGTATTTTAAACATATAATTTATGCTATATATTATATTAAAAATAAATATTTTGTATTTTAAATGTTTGTAGATTTAAAACAAATCCAAATTTAGTTTTACGTGAATTATTGTCTCAACAATTGTGGATAGTTTTCAACGCATTATTTATGCAATGTTTGTATCAGTAATTAAAATATTACTTTATTATTATATAATTTTTATTTTATTTTTTAACAGATATAAAGATAAATCATATAACAGATAGATACTTATTGATTATGGGAATGCTATTTATAACAAAATTTTTTATACTGGCACATTTTAATCAATTAATATTGTCAACTACAATTCAAAATCCTTATAAAGTCATTGATTCACTATACGATCTTGATGAAAATAGTGATATACAACCGAAGATATTTATGCCTGGCTCAGATTTGATTACTATTCTAGTAATAAAACATTTATGATAATTTGTTTTAATAATAATAAATTTTTAAATATAGGGAAAGTCGATACCAATTGAACGGAAAATTATAAACAAGGCATTATCTAAACGGGACGAAAATTTCATAGACTTCACGCATACAAAGTTGATGAATTCACAATATATGCCACCATTTATGGATCAATTGCGACACAAATTGTCTCACGTAATGATCGCCTCCACCATAAACATCGACCTATTTATGGCTCAATCAGATGAATACAAACGTACTCTTCATTTGTCACAAAATCAGTATTTCGATAGACCTTATAGTTGGGCCGTTGGGAAGGCATCCAATCCTCGTGTCAAATACCACTTCAATAATATGTAAATATGTTTAGAGGATAGTTTCAGTAATTGTAAGCATGCTCATTTAATAATTAGTCTTAAGTCTGCTATGGAGTGCGGCCTATGGATGAAATGGCGTGAAAGCGGCGCTATATTTGTCTATCAAATGATTCCTGATAAAGAAGATGTACCCACTTATGAGCCAACCTATGGCCTAATGAGTCTGGATCACATAAGAATCGCAGCTGGGCCATATATGAGTGGCATTATTATATCATATGTAATGATTTTATACGAATATTTTCATACAAGTGTAAGCAAAATGTTTAGTAATTGTAGATTTCGTAAAAATGTATTTTATTAATATTTTAATTTAGTAAATTTAGCTTGTATATTGTTAAATAGTCTGTATGATTTATTTGCTTCATAATTTACAGCACTTGATATGTAGAGAATAAATGTAAATATACTTGTTGAGATGGATATTGAATAAATGAATATTATTTTCATGAGAATTGACATGTTTTGAAATATTATTATATACACTGATATGGTGATAGCCATACCATTCAGAAACCATATCATAGCCAGGTATTTGCACCAATAGTCACTGTTATAATCATTAATCTCTGAATATATTTTATTTAATAAACCAATTGTTCGTGAAATCAATGAATATTTGAATTCGTGTTCAGTTTTTAAACATTCATTAATTAAACGTATTTTGGATTTCAGATAATAAGACAATAGATAGAAATGAAACAAAAGCCATAGACTTATAGTCAGTGAATAATAACCTATTATTGAGAGATGAATGCTATTTACAATTCCGTAGATAATAACTTGACTTATAGTACATCTCCTAATGTAAGCATATAAACAAAATGTAAACCAAATTATAGGTGTCTTTTCAACAGTTATGTCACATATTTTGTACATTAATTTTGCCCTGTTTACCAACTTATGGATTAAATAAGAATCAAATATATGGATATTGGCTGGTGGTAACGAACCAGATAACATTTCAAATAATACCATAAATTTAGGCATTTTGTCATTTCTGGACGCAATGTAGAATATTAAGTGATTTATAATGTTTAGTAAAATAAAACAATTGAGTGATAGGTTTAGGTGAGACTCGATTGATAATAGGTAGGGTAAGTCACCACAAATGATCCAAATGTCTGTCCATTCTTTGGTTGCCATCAAAGGTATGGTTGATTTGATCAAATATAGCCACAGACATGTTTGTATTAAATATGGGTTGTGTTTGATATCTCTGATAATAGTTGAGTTATATTTCCAAATTACACCACTTGTTATTAATTTAGTATTAATAACTGAAATGTTGTTAATTAATTTAGCATGTAATTTTTTATTAGGATCAATAATGTTCATTTTGTTTAGATTAGGTTTTAATGGAAAAACCTTTATTTTTCTATACATTTTGTACAGAGTTTTATAAATTATAAACTTGAATTTTGCAGAATATTTATGTTTATAATCTTACTATTATTTTTAAATAATTCGTACTAGACTATCTTTATTTATGAACTCAAAAAACTTTACAAATAAATACTACTATTATTAAAACTTGTTGCAAAATTATAACCTTGTAAATTTAATAGTGATCTATTAATATAAAAATATATAATATTATTTTTATATTTTAAAAAATAAGTACTTTTAAGTACATATTAAAACTATTCAGTAACCTCTATACATTATAGGTAATCAATATGTGAGCTTAGCTTATGTAATAAAAAATAAATAATTATGATTTACATTTCTTATAAATAATAAATTAATGTAAATGTGCTTTATAAAATCAATATAATAAGTCTAATATTTTTAATGATATTATAACAGTATTGTTTTAAATGAGTATATTGATCCAACCTTTATATTTTATGTCAATGATAAAAAAATTCAATAATTTGTAAAATAATAAAAAAGTTTTGTGAAGATTACTACACTTTAGGTGAATCTGTTAAAGTACTATAAAAATCTATATAATTACTTAAATAAGTTTTGGGTACAATATTTTTATTATAAAGTAGTACTAAATCATCCATATACAGATAACTAGATTAATTAATTACTGATATAAAAATTAAAATTGTATTAAAATTATTCTATATCCTAAATTATCTCTATAAAATATAATATATAATAAGTTTAATCAATAAATTAATTGAACTACTGTACATAAATATTTACATATTTTTTATCTTTTTTATTATTTAAATTATATTATTTTATTGCCAAATTTAATAATAGTTTCACAATAATATTTAATTATATTTATTCAAGGAAGTGGCAAATATATTCAATGCAAATAATATTTTCTATTTAAGTATAATTTTACATTTTTTATCTACATATTTATCAAACGATATATACAGTATATATCTGATTATTGTTTAGAAAAGGTTATTTCGTAAATATGGCAGAAAGTAGTGGTGATATCTTTGAATTTATGATGACAATGAATAAATTTCTGTCAAAATATTTAGATTCCGGTCCATATATTAATCCGATTTTTGAGAATAATTGTCCCACAAGTATAAATACAAACACAACTAAACTATCGGTTTTTACTGTAATTTTAATCAATATCATAAGTATTTTAAAATTTATTAAGTTATCAATTGTAATTTAATTTAGATGCCAACAGGAGGCTTTAAAAGGAATTTATTATCAAAATTAATGTGCATGCTAAATTTAAAGTTAACTATCAGAGTCTTATTGTTTTCGGCAACTACCGAGAATTATCTCATAAATGTGAGTATATTTGTATATTGTATTTGTAATACTTTTAATAATTATGCAACATGTACTTGATACTACTACAAGTACTGTAGTACATTATATACTACACAGTAAAATAGCAGATATTATAAAATATTATAATAAATACTAAAACACTGTTAAAACTATAAACAGAGAGACGAACTCTACCTGGAAGAGAGACCTATAAATTATGACAACATCCATGATGTCATACAAATCCCTGTCCAACAAATATATTCATTAGAAATAATGTCAGCAAAAGTGTATCCAAGGAATGACCAATTTTTTGAATTTATACATCTCTTTGATAAATATGTAAACATTTTAATAGACTTTATAATTTACTGGTATTTATAATAACTCATCTTGTTATGCAGATATGGTTTTCATTGCTAATAACAGTAATAATATTTGTAACTGGGTTTAAAAGCGCTACAAAAGTTAATTCAAGTCTATTTAGCATACTGTTCTTTATGTATCGATCACTTGTCTCTCAGACATATATTACACAATATACTTTGCATTTCAAATCAAATTATGGGAAAATAATTATATTTATAAATATTATAATATGGATATTAAGCTCATTTATATTAACAACATGTTTTACAAGTATATTATTGGGAATATATTCCTCAACAAAATCTTACCCATTGTTTGACACATTGCAAGACCTTTGCGATAACAAAGACCTGATAATAGAGGGAAGCCTTCCTTATCATAAAATCACACAAAAAATGTCCAATGAATACAAATGCATTAAAAAACTATTAAATCATGGGAAAAATTACGCCACACTTGTTGGACAGGACTCACATTTTGATCATAATTATATAACTGATATACGATTGGGAAGACTTGTGTTAGTACTGGATTCAAATGAGATACAAGTTTTACGAGAAACATTACATCAATTTAATGAGATTATTGTTTTGGATAATAAATATTTCCCAATGTATACCAGTTATACAATACATAAACAAAATCCATATTTTAGGGAGATACTTTTTAGGTAATTACATTATTAAGTTATTTTAATTTAGGTTATTATAAAAATTACGATTAATCAAATAATATTACTATTTGTACTAACATACTGTATATTAATGCTTTATTAATTCATTGTTTTATAGTATAAAAATATGTATCGAAAATGGTTTGTTTGCATTTGACCAGTTTATAATGAATATGAGAAAGATAACATTGGGCACTAAAATGTTAAACATGATTTTGAGTCGTGAACATTCATCCCAACCATTGCTAGCTATTCAAAGCATTCAATTAAATACATCACTTAAGAGTGTGTTTTCCATATTGTTTTTTGGTTTATTTATATCTATTGTTATATTTATGGGCGAATACTTTATTCAGACAATATTATTATTTTTATTTTATAAATCTTTCATACTATTATTAAAACATTTCTAAAAACTAATTTAATTATTTCATAACTTTATATATAAATAAAATCTGTTTTCTGAATTTGTATAACTAGAATACAATTGTTTTTCATATAATTAAATTTATTTATTTACATGTTATTTTTAGAATTATTAAAACGCCTTATACCTTATACAAATAATAAGTTATATTGTACACACCATTATATCTATTGTTATATTTATGGGCGAATACTTTATTCAGACAATATTATTATTTTTATTTTATAAATCTTTCATACTATTATTAAAACATTTCTAAAAACTAATTTAATTATTTCATAACTTTATTATACAAATAAAATATGTTTTCTGAATTTGTATAACTAGAATACAATTGTTTTTCATATAATTAAATTTATTTATTTACATGTTATTTTTAGAATTATTAAAACGCCTTATAACGAAAATTAAATTAATAATAAGTTATATTGTACACACCCTAATAATAATCTAATAAATAGTCCATTTTAATATTTAATTCAGCACTCAGTATTTTACCACAGATTGTTATATATCTTGAAACAAGTTTAATAGCAAATGTATTTAGCAAATTAATTCATATAAATGGCTAACTTGGGGACACCAATTAGGGCTAACTTTCAATTAGATGGGGTCATAGGCTATGAGACTGACCCATACATATTTGAATATAATTTCACTATGAAAGGCAATTTTACTGCTACCTGGCAACAAATGGTAGTACAAAATGTCATATTCACTTATAATATTAATGATTATACACAAAAATGATATTACCTAGATCGTAAGTGATGACCCACGTGACATATCGATTCTGTATTCGCCCTATTATTTCATACTTAAAGAACTGGTCAGACGAACACAATTCGGGTAATAATTATGTGATAAACTAATAATTACTTTAAACCTTTTGCAATTCATTTCAGTGTAATACCGGTGCCAATTGAACCGGGCAGTTCACTGCAAACAAATGAGTTTAATTATACTTTGGAGCCGTTTATAAAATACATTTATAAAAGAGTATGTAATAATTTTTAATAATTATATTTAAATTAGATGAATTTAATTTTCATATAGGAAGTGGATATAAGCATGGTGTTGTTGCAACTTAATGAACATTTCGTACGGTTTGCCAATTTATTAATAGCCCACAACACGCCCACCATTGAAATATTAGGCGCCTATTATCGTAATACAGATACAAATCCATATTTCGGTGTTTTTAAGATATTTCATAAATATGTATAAATAAATGAATGGACCTATTGTTGAATATGTTATGTATTCATTTATATATTATNCATTTATATTTAAGACACTAATGACATATCTAGTTCATGATTCCCGTACGGTATTAGTCACTGGATAATAAATTTACAAATATTAAATATAATAATCTATTATTAATTATTAATTAATACACTAAACAGAAAAATAATACTGATTGCAATCATAAAACTTTTGTTTTTCTAAGTTTTTTTCTAACTATATTCATTAAATAATAGTAATTTGATAATAAAACTACTGATATACTGTATTTATGCAGTATATTGATTTGTGTCACTTTGTAATATTATATATTTTATTGCATATTTTACAAATAAATTATTTATAAAATATAATATTAAAATAATGTAATAGACATTAATTGTTTTCGAAATAGACAAGATTTGATAAATAATGATAATAAATAATATGTGTCAGGGAAAGTTCAAGTGAGCTCTGTGCCTTTCATGAGTTATATTAGTAATAGTATAGTTATATCAAATATACAAGAATTTTAATGTAAAATTACACTTTTTTTTATAAAATACACGATCCATTTTAAAAACTTAATATCATTTAATCTAATTTCATAGTGTTTTAATATCAAATGTAAATAACAAAATTTTGTTAAACATAATTTACGAAATAAAAAATAACATATCACAAAACCCAAAAGGTTATTTTCATTGAGTAATTTCCATGTCTCGAGTGAAGTTGAAAGGGACACACATATATACTTTTTCTAGTGGATAATTACATTTCAGATGATACATTATTATTAATAATAATAAGCAGAATTAATAACTTATTAAAAATATCCAATACTGTGTATACCAAAGTTGAACACTATATTGTTCAAATAAATGCAGCAATTTTTTTATGCTTTCGTAGTTTTCAATCATTTTTCTACCTGTTGTGCTAGGCATATTTTTATGAATTATTTCACAGATAATAATGACATAAATATCTAGTTCATAGTGTTCCCCACTAAGAAATACATTCATAATTATTATTTAAAGTAAACGTAATAATGAATAAAACTAAAATTGATACACTACATTATGAAGCAATACTGACTGAAAACAGACAAACATGTGTATCGAAAATGGTTTGTTTGCATTTGACCAGTTTATAATGAATATGAGAAAGATAGCATTGGGAACTAAAATGGTAGACATGGTTTTGAGTCGTGAACATTCATCCCAACCATTACTAGCTATTCAAAGCATTCAATTAAATACATCACTTAAGAGTGTGTTTTCCATATTGTTTTTTGGTTTATTTATATCTATTGTTATATTTATGTGCGAATACTTCGTTCAGACAATATTATTATTTTTATTTTATAAATCTTTCATAATATTATTCAAACATTTCTAACAGCTAATTTAATTATTTCATAACTTTATTATATAAATAAAATCTGTTTTCTGAATTTGTATAACTAGAATACAATTGTTTTTCATATAATTAAATTTATTTATTTACATGTTATTTTTAGAATTATTAAAACGCCTTATACCTTATACAAATAATAAGTTATATTGTACACACCCTAATAATAATTTAATAAATAGTCCATTTTAATATTTAATTCAGCACTCAGTATTTTATCATAGATTTTATATAGCTGGAAACAAGTTTATTAGATGTATTTAGCAAATTAATTCATACAAATGGCTAACTTGGGGACACCAATTAGGGCAAACTTTCAATTAGATGGGTTCATAGGCTATGAGACTGACCCATACATATTTGAATATAATTTCACTATGAAAGGCAATTTTACTGCTACCTGGCAACAAATGGTAGTACAAAACGTCATATTTACTTATACGGTAATATTAAAACTAATGATTATACACAAAAATGATATTACCTAGATCGTAAGTGATAACCCACATGACATGTCGATTCTGTATTCGCCTTATTATTTCATACTTAAAGAACTGGTCAGACGAACACAATTCGGGTAATAATTATGTGATAAACTAATCATTTCTTTAAACCTTTTGCAATTCATTTCAGTGTAATACCGGTGCCAATTGAACCGGGCAGTTCACTGCAAACAAATGAGTTTAATTATACTTTGGAGCCGTTTATAAAATACATTTATAAAAGAGTATGTAATAATTTTTAATAATTATATTTAAATTAGATGAATTTAATTTTCATATAGGAAGTGGATATAAGCATGGTGTTGTTGCAACTTAATGAACATTTCGTACGGTTTGCCAATTTATTAATAGCCCACAACACGCCCACCATTGAAATATTAGGCGCCTATTATCGTAATACAGATACAAANTTAGGCGCCTATTATCGTAATACAGATACAAATCCATATTTCGGTGTTTTTAAGATATTTCATAAATATGTATAAATAAATGAATGAACCTATTGTTGAATATGTTATGTATTCATTTATATATTATTTTTGTTATTAGTTTTGGTTATTTCTGGTCATAACATATATATTGGTTTCGATCTATTTATCGAGTGAAAGGCTATATAAATCTTTTAATAATAATTTCAATTTCTTCAGTTATAAAATGTACTTGATTCTATATAATGCTTCATTTTAATGCAATTGTCTTATGATTTTAGATATAACCTTGGTAGTATTATTAATGAGACTATTCACAGTGAGTTTTGGATTGCTCTGAATGCATATGTAATGCAATGTATGTGTGACTGATTTGATTGCTCATATAACTTTATAATTGAAATGATCGCACATTTTACAGCAATTAATGTGAAACATATAACGAATTCTACATGATCATTATTGGCATACTATTTATATCGAAATTTCAGATTTTAAATCTGTTTAATCAGGAGATACTGTCCATTACTATACAGAAAGAATATAAAGTAATCGATTCATTGGAAGACTTGGAGGCAAGACCTGAATTAAAGCCAAAGATTTTGATGACATTAAATGATTTGCAAGAAATACTGGTCAATATTTATATTTAATTTAAAAGTCTACTAGATATTAGTCTTTTTAGAAATGAATTAAACATTTTAATCATACAATAGAAAACCGCAAATCCTATTGAAAGTCGAGTTTTGCGGAAAGCTTTAGCCGATGATAGGGATTACATTGACATCACATATACCAAACTGTTCAATAAGTACACGGATCTCATGGATCACATCAAGAATAAGAAGACACACGTCTTGATTGCATCGGATTTCAATATATTCTTCTTCACGAGACTATATTATTTGAAAAATAAAAATAATGAGACGAAAGTGTATGTTCCGGATGAGCCATTCAAACCTATGACAGTGGACGCTGTGAAGATAGGACTGGGACCCTATTTTGTTGGCATTTGTATTGCTATTGTCATGTATGCCGTTGAGTTTGGTATACAGTATGAAAGTAATGACTGAATACAATCATATCATAAATATTTTAAAAACATTAACAAATAATTTATTTTAATGAAAAAACTTTTTCTAAAGGGTTTATTTCAAGTATGAATAAATTTTTTAAATGGTGGAAAATTATAAAAAATAATTTACGTGGGACTAGCTTTGTATAATTAATGGGTGTAGACCAGTGGTTGTCATTCTATAAATATAGTGGCAACTAGCCTTGTAACAACTTTGCATTTTAAAGCATTTGATTCAACACTAGGTATTTTATTAATCTCTATTACTTAAAGTTAAAAATCATGATCTGAAAATTAATAATTAATTTCTTTTCATACATACAAGTATTTATTAGTCATAAACTTGATTATTATATTTTTTTGCTTATTATCTGTACTAATAATTATTATTAACAAATATTCATAAATTTGAAAACCAGTGGTCTATAAAATATACACACTTATTAATATTAAGTAACCAAAATCAAACTAATATTTTTAAAATGGTTGCAATGATACCCAATATGGCAAACTTGAAATGCGATTTTGAAATTGGTTACCAAACGGATGCATATATTTTTGATTTTGATTTCATACCCAAAGGCAATTTCACGACTACATGGGGTCATATGGTAAGCATTTATCGTATACAGGTATGAATAATATTTGAATAATTTGTTGATTGACCTAGAAAACAAACGCTGACATGAGGGTGTTGTGTTCATCGCAATATTTTGTGCTCAAAGAGTTGGTCCGACGCACACAATACGGGTATTTGTGGTGAATTTATATGAGATAGGTAATCAATTAGTTGTTTTTAACCAGGGCCATTCCCGTTGAGATGAACCCTAACCGCTATGTGCAATTGCCTGGATATAATTATACAACGGATCCGTTTTTGGCTTATGTCTATACAAAAGTAAAATACAGTTTTATTAATAGTTAATAATAAGTTACTATTAATAACTATCAAATATTATGGTATACTGTATAATAATTGTATAAATGAATAAATGAACAATAAATGAAATAATATTATATTAAAATAACACAAAACTAATTTCACTAGGAAGTGGATATAGCTCTGGATTATTCTCAACTTAACGAGATGCTAATCACATTTGCAGATATAGTGGTATCTTATAATTCACCTGGTATAACCATATTAGGGGGCTTATATGTGAATACTGACTCCAATTCATATTTTGGCACTTTTAAGATTTTTGACGGATATGTCAGTAATATTGGAAACTTTTATTTAATAAACTAAATAACACATAAATTAAGTTTAACGTATTGTATTTATTTATTACAACGTATAGTTTTGGTCACTTTTAATATTTAGTACCTTGGTATGTTTAACAGTACTATCATTGGAAGTTATGAATATCAAGTATGGTCACAAATTTTGTAAAATTTTAAAATAACGAAGTTTATATTTTAACAGTAAAACAAGAGTTAATTATTATGATAAGAACTTGGTAATATTAGAGCAAATGTTTATAACATTGAACGCAATTCTAATGCAAAGTATATTGTATAATTATTAATTAAAAATTAGATTAAATTGAAAATTATTTAATTTTTAGGTATAATTATCAGTCATTCAACGCACAGATATTTGTTAATTATTGGTGTTTTATTTGTGGCAAAGTTTTTCGTATTAAATTTCTTTAATCAGGAGATCCTATCGATTACTATTCAAAACCCGTATAAAGTTATCGATTCGTTGCAGGATTTGGAGGAAAGACCACATTTACAGCAACTTTTCATTATATTAATATATTAATAAAGTAACGCAAACCTGTATTTACCTGGAATTAGCATATGCCTTTTATAATATTAATTACATTTATTAATTTAAACATGTTTTATTGTTTACCACAGAATATCCTAATTGTTATGGAAATTTAAAATTCAAAACAAAGCATACAATGAAGCTATTTAAAGCATACAGTTCATTTAAATGTATTGATTTCTTTTCAACCAATTTCTTTGTATTAATGGGACTTATTATACAATACTAGTAATTATATTCATCATTTGAGTGATTGAATATTTATACCTTTATATTAATATATCTTAATAATGTCCTCCAATAAAGACATTTATATGTATTTCTCAACAAATAGTTTGTTTACCATGAATTTATTAGAATAAATAAAATATACATTTTAAATTCAATAACCTTGGCACTTAACAAAATTATAGAATTTCTCAACACATATTACTTTACAACAATATTTTTCAAATTATTCTATGATTTATTAATATGAATGAAAATTATTGTTTTATATAATTTTCCACCATTTAAAAAATTTATTCATACTTGAAATAAACCCTTTAGAAAAGGTTTTTTCATTCAAATAAATTATTTGTTAATATGTTTTTAAAATATTTATGATATGATTGTATTCAGTGATCACTTTCATACTGTATACCAAACTCAACGGCATACATGAAAATAGCAATAAAAATGCCAGCAAAATAAGGTCCCAGTCCTATCTTCACAGCGTCCACTGTCATAGGTTTGAATGGCTCATCCGGAACATACCCTTCCGTCTCATTATTTTTATTTTTATCTTTCAAATAAAATTCATGTCCGAAATGGAGGGCCCCCTCTCGCCATTTGTGCAAAAGTCCACATTCAAGGGTTTCAGCCATACTATGATTTATAAATTTAATACATTATTTGTAATATAATTAAAATTGACAAAATTAATATATAGACTACATTTCGAGAAACTGATCGACAATTAATTGATCCGTCTCTTTGTGAACGACCCAACCGTAAGGTTTATTGAAGTAGTGATTGCGGGCCACATATATGTCTCGTGAGTCGGCGTCCGATAGTCTCGTGAAGAAGAATATATTGAAATCCGATGCAATCAAGACGTGTGTCTTCTTATTCTTGATGTCATCCATGAGATCCGTGTACTTCTCGAACAGTTTAGTGTATGTGATGTCAATGTAATCGCTATCATCGGCTAAGGCTTTCCGCAAAACTCGACTTTCAATAGGATTTGCGGTTTTCTATTGTATGGTTAAGAAGTTTAATTCATTTTTAAAAAGTTTATCTAGTAGGCTTTTAAATTAAACATAAATGTTAACCAGCAATTCTTGCAAATCATTTAATGTCATCAAAATCTTTGGCATTAATTCAGGTCTTGCCTCCAAGTCTTCCAATGAATCGATTACTTTATACTCTTTCTGTATAGTAATGGACAGTATCTCCTGATTAAACAGATTTAAAATCTGAAATTTTGATATCAATAGTATGCCAATAATGATCATGTATCTATTCGTTATATGTTTGACATTAATTGCTGTAAAATGTGCGATAATTTTAATTATAAAGTTATATGAGCAATCAAATCATTACACATACATTGCATTACATATGCATTCAGAGCAATCCAAAATTCACTGTGAATAATCTCTTTAATAACACTACCAAGGTTATATCTAAAAAAATAAGACAATTGCATTAAAATGAAACATTATATAGAATCAAGTACATTTTATAACTGAAAAAATTGAAATTATTATTAAAAGTTTTATATAGCCTTTCACTCGATAAATAAATCGAAACCAATAGATATGTTATGACCAGAAATAACCAAAACTAATAACAAAAATAATATATAAATGAATACATAACATATTCAACAATAGGTTCATTCATTTATTTATACATATTTATGAAATATCTTAAAAACACCGAAATATGGATTTGTATCTGTATTACGATAATAGGCGCCTAATATTTCAATGGTGGGCGTGTTGTGGGCTATTAATAAATTGGCAAACCGTACGAAATGTTCATTAAGTTGCAACAACACCATGCTTATATCCACTTCCTATATGAAAATTAAATTCATCTAATTTAAATATAATTATTAAAAATTATTACATACTCTTTTATAAATGTATTTTATAAACGGCTCCAAAGTATAATTAAACTCATTTGTTTGCAGTGAACTGCCCAGTTCAATTGGCACCGGTATTACACTGAAATGAATTGCAAAAGGTTTAAAGAACATACTCTTTTATAAATGTATTTTATAAACGGCTCCAAAGTATAATTAAACTCATTTGTTTGCAGTGAACTGCCCGGTTCAATTGGCACCGGTATTACACTGAAATGAATTGCAAAAGGTTTAAAGTAATTATTAGTTTATCACATAATTATTACCCGAATTGTGTTCGTCTGACCAGTTCTTTAAGTATGAAATAATAAGGCGAATACAGAATCGATATGTCACGTGGGTCATCACTTACGATCTAGGTAATATCATTTTTGTGTATAATCATTAATATTATAAGTGAATATGACATTTTGTACTACCATTTGTTGCCAGGTAGCAGTAAAATTGCCTTTCATAGTGAAATTATATTCAAATATGTATGGATCAGTCTCATAGCCTATGACCCCATCTAATTGAAAATTAGCCCTAATTGGTGTCCCCAAGTTAGCCATTTATATGAATTAATTTGCTAAATACATTTGCTATTAAACTTTTTTCCAGCTATATAAAATCTATGGTAAAATACTGAGTGCTGAATTAAATATTAAAATGGACTATTTATTAGATTATTATTAGGGTGTGTACAATATAACATATTATTAATTTAATTTTTGGTATAAGGCGTTTTAATAATTCTAAAAATAACATGTAAATAAATAAATTTAATTATATGAAAAACAATTGTATTCTAGTTATACAAATTCAGAAGACATATTTTATTTGTATAATAAATTTATGAAATAATTAAATTAGCTGTTAGAAATGTTTGAATAATATTATGAAAAATTTATAAAATAAAAATAATAATATTGTCTGAACGAAGAATTCGCACATAAATATAACAATAGATATAAATAAACCAAAAAACAATATGGAAAACACACTCTTACAGTGGTATTCATAAACAAATTGGATTTTAATCTGAGCTGGACCTTACATTGCATCTTAGCCCACTTGTCTAATCTCATTTCATAAAACCATCTTAACTCTTTATTTCAAATTATATTAAATTCAGTCCGATGTGGGCCCATACACTTTCATAGGGGAAGCCTACCTACAGGGATAAGTTTGATCGGTATGAGACTTAAATTTTTAAGTTTTAGACGTTGTTTTAAGGTGCAGCTCAGATTAAATGCGTTTCATAAACCAAGTGAGCAATTACTTAAAATGTGAGACCCAGCTAAGACTTAAGTCGACACTATGAATACGACTGTAAAAATGGATAATTAATTTTGCCAATTTATATAGGTTGCTATGATTTAATGCAAACTATGTATAAATGAAAATATGTGTAATTTAATAGAGAGTGCGAACCTGGACTGCAACTGCGATAACCTTCCCACAGGTTTTGTGAGCGAGGACAATGAAAAGAAATTTTTGGGGGCTACCTGTGGTAAACCAGATGCGGCTAAGACTAAGGCGTTTGGCAGTTTTTGCGTACAGACTGATTATTTCATGTCCATGGCTGCTGATGGCAAACCGCAAATGTCCAGGTTGTATTCATAATTGTTATAGACTTACAGTTTGTGATAAAGAGTCTCTCCGGAGATTTCAATAATTTGTTATTTTGTTTTATTAAAGTTTTTATTAATAAAATTATGTTATGATTATTAGATGTTTATTGTAAGAATAGTTATTAATTTAATAAAATTATGTACAGAATATGTAATACAAAGTATGTTTCAAAAACAATAAATTGCGATTATGATTTAAACGTTATTTTGTAATGCATAAATAACTTTTTACCATATTTTGCAAATTAAATATTATAAGTATTAACTAGTAGTTTATAAAACTCAATTAAATATTAAAATAATTTTATACAATTTTTTACAAATGGGTTCAGTATGGGTGTTATGCAATTTGCCCTCATTAAAAATCATAATTGTAAATAAATTATTTTATTTAACCTTTTCTCTTAAAATAATTTCATATCCTTTTGGATTATTACTCTCCACTATATCCGGGTCAGTATCTATACCGGAGTTACGGCCGAGTATTAGGTCGTAGTCTTGAGTCGACTGCAGAAATCTGACCAAAACTAGGAAGAGGTCAGCGATGGCTAACTTCTCGCCCAAACAAACACGTCGTCCCACACCGAACGGGATGAATGCCAGGGGACGGGTAGTCATGTACTGGCCCTCACTGTCTAGGAAGCGCTCGGGTGTAAACTGGTCGCCATTTTCCCAATACTTTTCATCCGTCAATATCTCGTCGTGAAAGAGGGCGACTCCCGTTCCCTTGGGAATGGTGTAGTCGCCGATTTGCATTTGTACCACTGCTTTATGGGGAACACCTAAAGGAACTACATTTCGCAGTCTCATTGTCTCAGCGATAAAAGCCATGACATAATGGCATCGATTCCTGTCCTCATGTGTTGGCATTCGGTCTCCGATTTGTGTCTCAATCTCTTGTCTCAACTTTCGCTGCACTGAACATTTCGCAGTCTCATTGTCTCAGAGATGAAAGCCATGACATAATGGCATCGATTCCTGTCCTCATGTGTTGGCATTCGGTCTCCGATTTGTGTCTCAATCTCTTGTCTCAACTTTCGCTGCACTGAAGGGTAATACGAGAGGAATAATAGGAGCCATTGGAAAGTCATTTGCGAGGTGTCGGTGCCCGCGAGGAACAGATCAAATACAACTAAAGCCAGGTTATCATCGGTGAGATAAGGGGCCGACTCTTTACCCTCTCTGAGGGCCTCATTCTTAGCGGTTATGAGTGCATCACAAAAGTCACGGCAAACGGACTCATCGTAATCGACATAATGTTTGCTAAACTTATTGCTCAACATATCTATCATCTCATTGATAACTTTTTGCTGTTTATTAGCCGCACCTCTGAACACATATCTCATGATTGGCACGAATTGTAAGATTATAAATTGGATCCCATTTTCTCGTATCATATCTTTCATAACATATTTAAGTTGTTTGTATTCTTTATCATTCATATCATAGCTATTAATGTGGAAAATTATAATTATTAAAAAGGTTTTATACCGTTATGTTTAAATAGTATGCATACCTTCTCCCGAAAGCACTGGTAGATAATATATTGAAGAATAGTTGGTAAATATAAGGCAATGGATTGAATGGTTTATTGAGTCCCTCTTTCTCGACAACCATTTTTATTGTACGGTCGACACAATCACTCGCCAATAGCACCAGTTTCTCACTTCCGGAATATTTTCTACACAAATATAATTTTGATTTATAATTAACTTTTTGTTAATCAATAAAAGTCTCACTGAATGGCTGAATGTCCGACACGTCTGAGCGCTTCCCACGTATGGCCGTAATCGGCGCCCACTATATCCGAACGCTTTTCGGTGTTTATTACTTCAGCTATAATATCACATTAAATATATATATGAAATCATTTACATGAATCTTTATGTAATCTATTTAATGTTATGATTATAAATAATTTGAAACATAAGATTTATATAAAATAAGTTTAACTTATTTTTACGAATATTGTGCAACAGAAGTTACACAAATTGTGCAAGCTACTTACAGAAGTAGTTAGACAGCCGACCAGTCAACTCGTTTTTGCGGTACAATTCTTTACCCAATTCCACATCATTTATTATAACCAGTGGATCATTGCCTAAACTAAAAGTCCACATTTTGCCATATTTTTTGCTATACTTTTTAAACTCTTGAGTCCAGTGCCCTTTTGTCCCCTTTAAGTCTATAAATAATTATATAAATTATTAACATTGTAAAAATATTATGTAAATATATATATATTAGTAACATACGAAATACACTGCCTAAAAATGGCACAGGTATGGGCCCGGGAGGTAAAGCAAAAACTCGCTCATAATATTTGGCCAACTTATACACAATAAATGCAATTATTAAGGTTATAACTGTAGTCCGAACATCGAAACCAAACAAACTTAATATACTCGTGAGAATAGACATGGTGAATTTGCAATTAATTTCTAAGTGAAATATGAACAGCAATAAACTTTTGAATTCATTTTAAAGTAAAG
>CAJPVJ010000769.1:0-20606 GCA_905397405.1 Oppiella nova
CATCCCAAAAATAATATCAATTTGAACTCAGAATTGGATTCAAAGTCACATCAAAATTCAAAATTATCTAAATCTTCACCGAAAATTCCAAACCTCTTAACTCAACAAAAGAGTTCCGTTGGAAGTGTTGTCCCGACTTTGAAAGAGAAAGAAGTAAACGACGGCCTCTTGAGTGTTAAGTTGGAACCGATGGCTGATATGCAGACATCGATTGCGAACTTAAGTCAAACTTCAAACCTAACGCCTATTAACTCAAATATGAATGATTTTCTGATTAGTAGTGAACCGATAGCACCGGTTCTCTCAAAGCCAGAGATTAGAGAAAAGTCTATTAAAGCAGCAGAAGTTCCGTCCGTTTTGAGCAAAAATAGAGCGCAAATGAGCAGTAACTTAGAAACTGATGTCAAACCCAATGTGAACACTTTAATAGATCCCAAACCGCCGCTTAATACCCCGATAAGTCTAAACCCATCAATATCTGTGAATAATACAAACGTTGCCTCAGACGCGGGTGCGAACAGACCCCCCGTTATTCCCAATAAGGAATCCAAGGATAAGAGCAGTCATTCTGCGCCCGAAGAGAAACATCACAAACATTCACATAAGAGTAGTAAACATAAAGACAAACATAAACACAAGCATAAGGATAAGGATAGAGAGAAATCACATAAACGCAAAGACAAAGACAAGGATCGCAGTAACAAAGACCGGGATAGGGATCGTGAAAGGGGTCATCACTGCGAGGACCCCTCCTTCAAGATATCGTATTCAGCCACTAAAGACAAGACCGATGTCTCGAACAACTCAATCACAGCACCCATTAAACTGAAGATTTTAAAAAAGAAGTTAAGTATCGATGAAATGGAGTCTTCGGATAAAGACAACGAATCTGTTCCGCAAAATCCGCTTAAATTAAGGATTCAATTGAAAGACCAAAAATTGACGACAAATGCCACCGATTTTCAGTCGAATGACTCGAATTCGGGTCGAAAACGAAAGTCGAGTCCAAAGTCGAGTAAAAAAGAGAAAATATCTAAATATGAAAACGAGTCCAAAACGAAAGATAAGTCTTCGTCGAAGTCTAAGAAAGGCTCCAATCATATGATTTCGTATGACATGAATTCGGGTAAAGGTTTGGGACAACAGTTGTATAACTCAGAGACGGGCCAAGCATTAGGTGCGCCGGCATTACAATCACGTCCTCAGAAAACTCACAAATAGGTAGAGAAGCTCACCATTGGGTTGTCTCTGGCGTTGCTTTTGCTGTCATTTGTTTGATTCGTTGAATTGATTGCAATTTGTTGTTATGAAACAAATGTAAATATTAGTTAAATTGTAGTGAAATTGTAAACAATATATGATTACATCTAATAAATGGTTAGAAAGTTATGCGATCTATGAGTTTGTCATCGATTTGAACTCAACTTATAATTTAATTTAATTAATATATTATTTACGATTTCCTTTATATTTACTGAATTTATTTACGAATTTATTGTCATTTTAATTAAGCTATAAATTCATTACAATATTATTGTTTTGTTAAACATTTGTCGATAAATGGTTTAATTGTAAACGAAATGTAAATTATATTTAAATAAATAAAGGTTTACAATTGTTTTGCAAGAATTGAATTCGTTTTAAGTTTTGTTTGGTATTTAAATATATTGTCAAGTGTTTGGCCTCTCATTCAATTGCCTCTAATTATTAGTTAACATTCAGATGACAGTAACTTATGATAAGTTAATTGCCTTTAAATATAGAATATTTGTGTAAATGTTTAGTGATATGAAGTTGTGTTCAAAACACAGCACTTGTCTTATCTATGGATTACTTTTTATTATACGGAATAGATGTGACATAAGTGTAGGGAATATATGGTATTATACAGTGTTAGGGAATATTAAATATAGTGACGAGTATTGCCAATAGTTTTGTTTGTCTAACGAATGGGAAGTTTTGTTGAGTGTCTCATCTGATCTAAAATACAAATTTACAATTATATAGACGTGAATGTATTGTATTAGAGGCATAGGAACGGCAGAGAAGGGGAGTTGGATTCACACATTCATGAAATCAGTCTCTTTTGATGTCTCAAATTAGATTATTGTTGTGTTTGCGATGTTTGCGATGGCATCTGCTGTCGCTTTACCACTCTTTACGTCTATTTAAGTCTCTTTATTGGGTGTTGTGTTGACTAACGGTATTATAAAAGTGAGCTATAGTTGCAAATTGAGACACAATTCCGAGCATGAAAAGCAAACGAGAAATCAATTGCTGACAAGTCTTCATGGCTAATACTTAATCCCAGTTATGACAACTACTCAGATAACACTCTGCATTCAGAGTCCAATATAAGGCCATATAATTCATATAATATTCTGCATTCAGATTCTCATTGGAATCATAGCTCAGCTTAATTAGCAAATCTATAGGACTTTAGTTATCGTTTATAATATCAATATTATAACTAATATAAGTTTCAAAAGTAGTTTAATATTTTCTAACAATCTGTTTGTATAAAGTTTATTGTGATTGATATCATAAATATGAGGAATACGTGCTGTCAATAAAGTTTCATTGAGTCAGTTATGGATACATTCATTGATGGATTCGTGATGCCATTCATAGCCCACACATATTGTCGATGGCATCCTAGTAGTATTATTATTATTATTAATAAAAATTAAATTACTATCAAAAGCACATTTCGTTGTTTCTAAGACAATCAGTAGCTCGACTACCATACCATACCATACCATACCTCTCATCGCTCTCACACTTTAACAGTATTAAGGAAGGAATGGCTGATAAGTGGTGTTTGAATGAGAGTTGCTTTCGATTAGATATTAGTTGACATTTGATTGTTATGTTGAAAATACACTCATATTATATCACTTATGATATGAAATTAAATGATTGACAGTTAGTGACATATTTTAACTATGATTTCCATTCATTTACAACATTTCACTACTGAATCGTTAACTTTTATAAACAGTAGTCAACTATCACTTAAGTCATTTAAGCTTAACATATCATTAGGGCTTAACTTATTGCAGATTAAATAGTGATAAATAAATCACAATTGAAATCCTGGAATTAGTGGATCAACTCATATCTCGCACATAACCACACCTTTTGTTAATTTACAACATTTTATTGGTTTTCTCGGATTTAAAGCGAAAATAAAACTCTTATTAAATTGCATTAATTTTATCATTGATTGCAATTGCCATATCTATTAACCATTTTATTGGTATATTATTTGAATTCCAGTTATTTATAGACAATTTGCAGATTAACTCGTGATTAATATCTCATCAATTACATTCTTTCATTAATTTTTCATTTTAGTATTTTCTATAGAAATAAATCATATTTTTCAGTTCATTTGAGTAATATTATTAGTTTAATAGACTGAACAAGTTTTCAATGAGTTTGTTGAAACATTATCTTTACATTCACACGAATTAACTCATATTTGTTAGATTTAATGCAATATATTATAGTATTAGTAAACTATAAATTAACAAGTTATTAATTTTTTATTTAACTCATTCGTTGAAATTTTTATTGTTAACATTTCATAATAGATTATCTTAAAATTCTCATAGTTTTGCTTACATTACAATCTTATAATTTAATTATATATAATTACACCAAAAATATGCAAATACAATAGATCAAATAAAATAATATAATTTAATACTATATATGAGTTAATTGATTCTGTTAAGTGTAAAATGTTAACATAAATATTTGTAATCAACAAATAATTTAATTGAATATTTAAAAATGTAAGCAATTTTCACAAAAGATTAAATAAATGAACATTTGTTTGAAATTCAGTTTTGAAGCACTTTTATGAAAGAGAAGTCAATTGGTTTTGTTGTGATTAAGTTTAATTGATAGCATTCTTATTGATTGTCGATTAATGTGTATTTATGACTCGAGTAATAAATTGGTGCAAGGAATAACAATTACTTATCCATAAAAATAAAGCATATAATAAATTTTTATCATAATTGACACTTCAGCCCAAAAAAGCAGTTAATTAGATATACTGTAATATATTATATTCTCTATCCTCTTAGGCTTATAGACCAGAGATGCGCGCAATTGGGTTCACATTAATATTGATTTGTGTATTCAGTCATAATTGTAAAAATCAGCATAAAATCCAAAAACTTTTTAACTAATTATAAAAATTGTTAATTTTGTTAATCTAATGGCTGATAATAGTTGTTGTGAATTAATTATACTTTAAGCACTCATTTATATGCCCCAAACCCCCAATTCTATTACAGCTTATATACTGTATAACTGATAACAATAAGTCTTATAAATCATTATATTAGCAACAAATGAGACTTTTGTGTTCCGAAGGAATTATAAAAGTTTTTTGAATTCATAATTATTACAAAACACATCAATCTTTTCATTAATATTTAATACATGAAATTAGAATAACTTTCTTCGTGTGAATAATAAATCAAATTTTCGTTTCATTGCAAATGAATTGATTTCCAAGAATGCATTCATTGATTATGATATTTGCATTAATCTCTACTAATTTGTATTGATTGAATCAAAACGGAAGCAATTAATGTGTCTTATAATTTAGATAATGAGAAAACAAATCAATTATTGATATTAAATTCTGAGAATTACATTATTGTAGTAAACAAATTGAGATAATTTATTATCAATTAATAACAACTAAATAAGTATATTATACAAAATTGTGATTTATTATTTAAATGATTAATAAATCAATTTGATTGTTGACTATTAAGTAAATATGAAATAAAACTATCGCTTAAATTGTTTTCATTTCATATGAATATGTTACTAGTAATATAACTATACTGACAAGTAATTTAAAACTCGGGAGTTATATAATTGTATAATTGCATGCGTTTTGTAACGATAGCAATGCAAAAGCAATGAACGTCTTAACAATTGAATCAATTAGTAGTAAACCATAAAACATGAGAATATTACTGAGATATATATTTATACTAGTTTAGAGGGTGAATATATCAATTTTGAAGCAGGGATCATTTATGAAGATAACTTCTCATTATATATATAGTGATGGATAATGTATTGTCTAGTTTGATGATCGGGTACTAAGCCATAAGTTATTAGTGATTGTGTGCGGAGAACAGACACATCGGACAGAGAGACAAGAGTTGAATAGAGGCCTCACTTCACAAGTGATGCCAATTTGGGTTCAGTCAACACATAATCGCGATTTAGAGCGCAATCATAATTGATTGAAAGGAGGACTCTCTGCAAGTGATTTGAGTCCAGTTTAGCGCATATTAGGCCTACGATTGTGTGATTGAAGGCGGAGTCAAACGGATCCAATCGGAGCCAAAGCAGTGAGAGATGCGATTAAAATACAATTGTTTGGATACTCTGTAAAGTTGTCTCTTATAGAAAGTTATTGTAGTTTTCAATACAATCTGAGAAAACGTTTACAACAAATTCAAAAATCAATTAAAGTCTTGTGGAAATCATAATGTTATCGCCTTCTAGTCATCCAAACAGCACTTCTGCATCAGAATCGGAGACTCTGTCGCCGACAAACATGACTACATCCAAGTCCTCCGCTTCCAACTTCTGTATCGATGCCCTGTTGGCCAGAGAGGACCACATACTTAAAAGTCCTCAATCGACGGCATCCCTGAGCTCTAGTTCGAGGGCATCGCCGCCTATGAGTCCCGATGACGTGCACTCGTCCTCTAGTCCTATGTCAAGTCCGGCGCTAATCAACGGCACAACACATAGCGGTTCGCGCGGAACACCCGCTGATAACGACCACATGAGGGCTATGGAGATGAGGACACCTCCTATGTCCCCTCTCTGGTCTCCCCGTTCATCAAACCTCCAGATGTGCTCATCACTAGCTTCTGGTGTCCACTCTCATCACAACAACGCCGCGGCCGCCGCTATGTCCTCACTATTCTCATCGGCCAACCCATCAGGACATCCATTATATGCCGCAATGTATAACCAAACACACGGTTCTCATGCAATGGTTAACGGCCCCAACGGGTCCTCTGCCGGCATTCCTCTCATCCATAGCAGCGCTTTTCACTCACCCTTTCATGACATGAAAGGCCATACAGGAAGTGGAGGTGGACTACCCATTGATTGGTTAGCCCGCGCCGGACTCCTCTATCACCGCTCCTCTGGTAAGTCATAACTAAATTATTGTGCTTTTATTCAGTGATAAAACTAATTATATGTCAAATAATATGCAATAATTGAAACAACAAATTTGCAAAATATATTCACAAGTCAATAATGTTTCATAAAAATAGTTAATTAAAGCCTTGTTAAGTTTATTTTAATTAGAATTAGTATATAAAGTGAATTTTAAAATATTCTATTTATATTCTACAGAATGTAGTGCTTATTCTGATAGTAAACAAGGTTTTACAGACAATTCAATGCTTAACCGCTATATAACTTAGTTTATTACCGCTTTTTCATATGAAAAATATTCGATACTATAATCACTTTCTCCCCTTTCTCTCCCCACCCGTTAATAATAATAATAATGCTATCATGGTCAATTGTCAAACGGGCATTTGAGCCATTTTTTGGGTGCCATTTGGGTTCCAAATGAGACCACAACCCAATGTTTAACCTATGGAAAATTATAAAATTAGTTTTAATTAAAGTTGGTTTATGTAATGTTAAAAAAATATAGTGTACTTATTATAGTGTACATATTTATATACTTGTAATTCAAATTGCTTTTAAGCTCATAAGTGTTATATAGTGTATTAGAATCGAGGATAAGCTATCGAATTGCTTGTAAATTATTGTTTGAGAATTACTATCGATATAACGCCAAACAAATGTGAATTGAGTTGATATGATGTTTATGACCAAAAGTTATTGGATTTGCATTTGTATTCATATTTTGTGTGAAAACATTTATTTATTGTTAAATCACATCATATCTAATCAATTACTAAACCCATAAGTTATTGCCGGTGTTTGCGATGAGAATCGTATAACTGATCGGTTCCTTAAATGCTTATATTGTCTCGAATATCGACGATATGTCTTAGTATCGGATCTTTTTGTGCAGTCTTTATGAATGTATTGAAATAGCATTTAATTTATGGTTTCACTAATTCCACACTTTTATCGCTTGTGTTTACTCTGCGGTCAATGAATATTAGCGACGCTTTAGATTTACTCGTGTTTTGATATATGAGTGCAATAAATATATTGACATCTCTTTAGTGTTAGACTAAAAAATACTGGCTTTCGCTGTAAGATAAGTAATAGGACTTCAAATCAAATTAATTTAATAACTTATCAACACTTGCTCTCATCGCTGGAGACGAGTGGTTTGAGTGGTGAATACAATTAAGATTACGGTCCACCCAAACACCCAACAAATCATCACCACTAGTACTAAATGAAAGTTATTTAGTGTACAGTACTTTGCCATACAGTAGGGCTAACTATGACATGAGAGTGAGTAAAAGCATTTGACTTATTATATTATATAACATTATAGTGTAGGGCAGTCTATAAATGCAGTTAAAGATGATATTACTCTCGATATATGGCAATAATATCGCCGACTGTTTGTATTGACGATCACAAACCTATTTGTATGAAAGTTTTTTTTCAATTTTTCACAATCACTCGCTCGAGAATAGTCTCAAACGATATCTCAATAAATGTCATAACATTTCAAAGCAAACCAAATGTGAAAACATATCAATGATTATTGCGAATGCATTCTTAGATTCCCTCCAAATATTAATAATCAATAGTGTTTTAATGGATTTTAATCAAAAACAAGTCGCGATTCATCGCTTTGACTGTCGAGAGAGAGAGAGAGAGAGAGCGAGAGAGAGAGAGAGAGAGAGGACACAAGAAATGGTACACTAATCAGCCAATTGTTTACTTAGGGAGAGTGGCACCGGCCATCTGCGCCCTAATATCGTACGGCTATCTGTAGTAGTCTTACAGTGCGTTAACTATTTGTGTGTATATTATATGCTTTATTTGGTTCCCTTTGAATAATAAGCTGTAATGCGATTTAACTTCTTTTATACAATTCCCGTAATAATCACTCAAACCCTAAAGGCTTGCATCCAATGAGTCAATGCTTTACCACTTTTTCATTCAAAACCAATTTTCAGGCTTTTTATCTGAAATCAAATTCAAATAATAATCAATTTTTGTGTTTTCATTGAAAGTTAAAAGAATTCATTTCAAGAACCGATTCTTAATGTTATCCCAGAATATGAAGTCTATATTCTATTGATTTCTTTCATACCATGTCTTAAGATACATGTCTAATGAGAATCAAAGAAGAATTCATGAATTTTGTCTTTTTCTAAATAAAATAGAAAACTTTTATTATTTTATTTAATGGCATTTCATTAAACTTTAACACATCTCTAATGATTGCTTAAAACACGATTGGATGCCATAATAGTATCCAATTTTATTAAAGAGTCATTTTAACTGTATTTTGGGATAATTTTTTATTGCAAGCATTTATCGTTTATTTTCAATTATGCCATAAATCCAACAAAATGTGAAAATTTTAATATTGGAGTGTAATCTATATTATAATACAAACGATATGTCACATCATTTATGCTAATAATGCAATCAAATTCATTGCTCTAATCATTAGTTAAAGTGATGTCTACTCTAACTTTGTAAGCATTTATCAGTGAATGCACTGGTAGTGCACACACTGTAGTGTTTATAATGCCTGTAATGTGAATGTTTTAAATGTGAGATAATTTCTGTAGTGAAGCAAAACACCAGAAAATAAGCGATGCTTTAATGGTGTGATGGTTGGGATGGTGTGTGCGGCCGCTGTTTTGGCACTGTTAGCACAGTTAGCTCTGTTAGCTCTGTTAGCTCTATTGGCACTGTTAGCTGTTGTAGTGATGGGTGCTGTAGTGATGCTGTAGTAATCGCGGCAATGGATGACATTAGCAATTCATGAGTCTTTGATTCTCTATATATAGTGGGTGTGGGGGGAGAGGCAGAGGATAAGTGAATAAGTGGTATATCGATGACAGATGGTTGAGATGGTGGCCAACAATTCACTTAACACTATGAAAAGCACAGCACGAGAGCACTGCTAAACTCAACACAATATAATGCATACGTCAAGCAAATACATTACAATCATTATACACTTCATTCATATTCAGCATCATTTGACTCAACGCTTATTAATAATCAAAGCGTTCACTAATTTCTTGTTTTATTTAATTTATTCAAATGCTTTCATTGATTTGCATTCATATTATATAAAACTTATATAAGTATGGCACTAAAGCACTGAAAATTATGTTAAATATGATTCAAATGGCTAAAGTGAACATATTTTGCAATTGTCTTTCACTTATAGTACAATTCAATACAAATTGCTTTAGGGCTTAGAATTAATTTGTTTTGCATTCACTTAATTCATAATATATTAGCGATTCTTTGTATTATTTGATTACTCTATGATGTGCCCAACATTTACTTGTTTGTCGTTCAGATGAAATATAATAATTAAATATCAATAATTTGATTAATATTATCGACTAAGCAGTTGGACATCTTATAGGTCCGGCTCAGGCGGCTGTCATCGGCAAAACGAGACGCCCGAGGACTGCATTCACGAGCCAACAGCTCCTGGAGCTCGAGAACCAGTTCCGGATGAATAAGTACTTGTCTCGACCCAAACGCTTCGAAGTCGCCACTAATCTAATGCTCACCGAAACACAGGTAACCAACCATTCATTCAAATTATCTTTGAGTTTCTCATTTTATTTCTTTTAAACTTTTTTCATTTTCATTACCCTTTCACTATGTCTTCAATTGTTTAATAATTTAGGATTTTATGTGGTTTTCAATGCATTGAGTTTACAGAAAATGATAAAATGAACTTAACAATAATTATCATTCCCTGTTCAATTAAATTAAATAGTATACTGTATCTGCGTTTATTATGGGAAACTATTGTAATTAATTAGTTTACAATTGTTTGTTGAGTATTTGTATTATTATTAACTCTAAAAGCAATCATATTTTGAATTTGCAGCAATTTTTATTGAATTAAATTTGATTATTATTTACTCGACATATGAAATAATAAATAAATTAAAATTAGAGAAAATTAATTTAAAATATAGTCAATAAAAAGTTTGGCGAGATTTAGTAATTGAGAGTAAAGAGCTGTGACTTAATTGACAGTTTGGTTTAATAATCAATTTTAATTAATTCTATAATTAGTTAATTAGTTATTCTGAAGATATTTATATGAGAGCGTCATTAGAGAGAAACAATTAAATGAGAATAAATTAGTGAACAAATTGTGTTAATCAACGCTATTTGAGCTCAATGTATGAGGAGAGAGAGAGAGAGAGAGAGAGAGCGAGAGAGGGAGAGAGAGGAAGAGGAGAGAGAGGAAGAGGAGAGAGAGAGAGAGAGAGAGAGAGCTGAAGCAAAATTTTAATATCTAATGCATTCTTACATTGACTGCATTTATATGGCTATCCATACATCTCGGGGTTTGGAGGAAAAAGTATTACAAGTTTTGTAAGAGAAGAGAGGAGAGAGAGAGAGAGAGAGAGAGAGAGATGTTGGGGTGGATGTAGTGTTTTGAGAGCAAACAATAGGAATTAAAGGGAACGTGAATGCAAACAATGAGAGATGAGATGATTTGGTGAGCGATGAGCTCTTAATTATAATAATTTCCTGTCAGTAATTTGCATCCGTCGAGGAAAGGCTGGTTGTGAGCACTAATAGCTATTAGCTATGCATAACATCCATTAATCCCATGGCAGTAATGGATAGCAAAGACAAAACATTGCATTCTTTATAGCCATAGCAAACATTAATTAAGTCTAATGTCTAATAGTCTAATGCCTTCAATAATACGCTCTTTCAATATATTATTAAATATCAAAACTGCTATTATTATAATTAAGTGCTTTGTTTATATACAGTACTGTGTTTACAGTCGACTACTATTCACACAATTCTGTCGTATTTTTATTAAAATATATTTATCGATAAGTTATTAGTTATTATTTTATATGTTTGCTTAATACATTACTGAAATATTAATTTTATTACTGAAATACAGTGTGCATCATAACTCAATTCCTTTATAATAATATTTATTGTAATTAATTTATTTATAAATATTCTGTAAATTAATGTTTATTTTGTTCACACTTTTGATATGATATAAAGTGTTCGCAGTGTTGAGAATTATGCACTATATCTCATATTTAACTCAAATTAGATAAAATATTCATTAAATTATAATTATTCTTTTGACCAGCAAGATTTTATCAATACTAATAGTTGCATGATAAGTTATATTTTTAAATATTCAGATTATTAAAAATATTTTCAAAAATAAGTTCAATAAATAAATTATAACTAAGAATGAAAAAAGTGGGTATCATTAAATGAATGACCCCTCAGATTAGTATAGTAATTTTTAAAAATAATCACTTTTGTCAGAATAGTTATTAATGCATTGAAAATTCATTTTAATTTTATATACTCTTACCTGATTCATTTAACATTAAAATTAAATATCGTAATAGTTAGAGAATATTGCATCTTGTACAGTATAAGCTCACAATTATAAAACATATAAGATCTAAATCAAATAGTAGTTAGTAAATATAGTAACGTTGATACATTTATTTAAAGATATATATATATATATATACATATATATTACATATACATATATTATACATATATTTAAAGAAAACTACAAATTGTTTAAAGTGAAAAAATCAAAATTATTTTGTAGCCATCTGTTAAAAACTACTTATTATTGAGAGAAAATCAGTTGCTTATTGTCTATCAATTTGAGGCTTTCATTCTCAAGTGGTTAAGACTTGATGTGTTAATTTTGATCGCGAATGTTTATTTTGTTCACACTTTTGATATGATATAAAGTGTTCGCAGTGTTGAGAATTATGCACTATATCTCATATTTAACTCAAATTAGATAAAATATTCATTAAATTATAATTATTCTTTTGACCAGTAAGATATTATCAATACTAGTAGTTGCATGATAAGTTGTATTTTAAAATATTCAGATTATTACAAATATTTTCAAAAATAAGTTCAATAAATAAATCATAACTAGGAATGAAAAAATTGGGTATCCATTAAATGAATGAACCCTCAAATATTATAAATTATTAGTATATTAATTTTTAAAAATAATAACTTTTGTCAGAATAGTTATTAATGCATTTAAAAGTCATTTTAATTTTATATACTCATACCTGATTCATTTAACATTAAAATTAAATATCGTAATAATTAGAGAATATTGCATCTTGTACAGTATAAGCTCACAATTATAAAACATATAAGATCTAAATGAAATATTAGTTAGTAAATATAGTAACGTTGACACACAAATTTCATATATTTAAAGAAAACTACAAATTGTTTAAAGTGAAAAAATGAAAATTATTTTGTAGCCATCTGTTAAAAACTACTTATTATTGAGAGAAAATCAGTTGCTTATTGTCTATCAATTTGAGGCTTTCATTCTCAAGTGGTTAAGACTTGATGTGTTAATTTTGATCGCGAATCTGCTACTAATATATCATATCTACTCTAATACTAATTGATTTTTCAGAAAACAACAGTTATTATCGTTATCTGAAACTCATGTCATTCAAACTTATCGATTATTTCTGAACTGAACTAATATTATATATTCTTTTGTTTAATAAATGGCATTAAAAGCAAATAAATTGTGATTTTAGGTTAAAATATGGTTTCAAAACCGGCGAATGAAATGGAAACGGAGTAAAAAAGCTCACAACGAGTCCAAACAAAAGTGTGACACAAATAGCAATAGCAATGATCACAAACCAAACAACAGCTTATCCTCTCATTCAGACCCAAAATCAAACCATTCACTCAATGAATGCGTTTCTGATAAGCCGTCAAAAATGCAAACTTCATTCACGAGTAGCTCTTCAGCCGAACATTCCTCCAAGTCTTCGAAATGCACGCCATTAGACACGACAGCCTCATCTGCAAGTACATCGTCTCCATGTCCTCCAGTGACCGGTTGGACAGGCGTTTCACGACATTTGGCTGAATGCGGCAGAAGTGCAACAAATCTAATGACAAACTCTTATCCAATCACTTCTTCGAGTAGTCATTCAGTAGTGACGGAAACGTTTTACAGGCCTTACGTTAGTTGAGAAATGAATGTTTATTTATCAAATTTCAAATCAGATCCACTTTTTCTCATTAAATAAGTATAAAATGTAATATAAATTTGTCAATACTTTCATCCTTTTTATGAACTAACACTATATAACATTGTGTATAGAAAAAAGCGCTACTGATATATATTATATTTTACACTTTTGTGTATGTTAGTATAAGAATTTAAGTTACTGTAAAACAACTGAATTAAGTTATTGACAACCGGTCACAAAGCGATAAAGGAGATAAAAGACCCACTTGTATGAAATTCAAACCATTATATGTATGTCTTTGAGCTACACGAACCTATTTTACAATATTTGTGAGTAAACAACGAGTATTCAGTAGGGAAGTCGTGTTAACGGAGTTATCTCTTGTGTAATATAACAAAAGTCTATTATCGGTAAGTTTGTTTAGAGTAAGTTATTGGTATAAAAGTAAATAAATTAATTTTCATTTTTTTGTCATTAATTTTTCTTTTTTAGAGAATATAAGCGAACAATGGTTAGCAGTTATCTAATGAAAGGATTACTAACGTAAATATGAAAGTAGAGAACTAAAGTAATTATGGGCAGTGGGGGCTCTATATAGAGTTAGTAATCAGTTAGTTTATTTCATTTGTGTGTATATTACGACCGAGTCACAGTAATCTAACGATTTATCTTTAATTAGATATATTAATATTTAGTAAGAGATATAAAGTAAATATAAATATACAAATGATATTAAAATACAGAATCTATAATATTATGATTTTTTGTGTGAACTTATTTTGTGACATAAATATTACTTAATTTATTATAACTTCATTTTTGTATAAATTAATACCAATAATACCAATAAATAAAACAGTTGGCAATAACTAAACTTTGAAATTTTAATTATTTAATTATGAATATTGAATAAAAATAAGTAAATATCAAGAATATGAATAATCTTATTTGAAAATAGTGTAAATTATGCGTATAGTGTATATCACTATTTAATTGTTATTATAGTACTATATTTGTTGTTTGTGTTTGTACTAACTTAAACAATAATTTCATAAAATTTATAAACTACAGTAGTATGGTACAGTATTACTTAATTAAGTATAAGAATCTAAATTCGTACAATATTTTGGAGTTAAGTAGAAAATAAGAAGAGATTGAAGGATAGTTAGTTACAAATAATTTAACAAAATATTGATTTATTGTTCTGAAGCTAAAGAAGTAATAATATGATTAGGAGAGAGAGAGAGAGAGAGAGAGAGATAGCTTAGTTGAACACATTTTTTGAGTCCCATAATTGGGTGATTTGGTGCACATATAACCAGATTAGTGGCCAAATGCCTAATTAGAAGCTGTCGAGCAATCGAGCAATTGCTGCAAATTGTGTTAACTATTGATCTAAAGTTATATACATTGAGTCACTGCTAATGAGATGCTTATAATGGAGAGAAAGTTCACAAATGAAAGCGATAAGCGTTTTGTAGCACTTTATGGCATTTTATAGCACCACTGAGATCTCATTTGCATACATTAGGATGAGTTAAGACTAGCCAACTCTACAGCCCAAGCCTACCCATCCCTAAGCATTAGTCAAGCATTTGATTGCAATGCAAGCATTTAGAGCATTGAATTGAACGCAACAAACTCTACATCTTTTTACTCATAATTTTTGCTACAAATGACTTCAAATAACTTATTTTAATTTGTGTAATGCTTTCGATGACTGAGCAACAAAATATAAATTTGTTTAATATTCAAAATACGGTCAATAAAAGAGAGTATAATTTGTGACATAAATTCAATTTGAGAAAATTTGTCAAATTTAACGCCTCATGAAATCCTCGTTTGGTTTGCCATTTAATCGTCCGATTGGTTCACATTTAAAGCCATCACTAAATTAACGCTAACTTTTAGGGACACAAAACGGGAATCACATTAATTACATGTGTTTTGTTAGAGTGAACCCAATCTTATAATGCATTATATTATTAATCTCTCTATTGGTATATACAGTACTAAACTATTTACAGTACTTCCAGTCCATAAGCATCGAAACGATTGGAGACCAATACTAAACAGTCAAACACTGAAACGTTGGCTTAGATTTAATTAAGTGACGTTCGGTTCCAAGTTTTGCACTTTTGCTCCTCTTTTTGTTTGCTCTCTCTCTCTCTCTCTCTCTCTCTCTCTCCACATTAACAGTAAAGATCGATCAGACTAACAGAGGATTTGTAGGGGAAGGGAAGGGAAGAGGAGAGAGAGAGAGAGAGAGAGAGAGAGAGAGTCAGCAGTGGTATGGCAGGCATGAGAGGCATCAGTAGATGACTAGATGTTGATTGGCCTTCGTTTAGTGGCCCCATTGTGTCATCCCTGGAGCCCAACTCCCAAATGTAAGTTAGTATTTACGCCACAGTTTCCACAATCATCTCCAATCGATATCTTGTTTGAAGCAATTAGAAAATTACATTAAATATGTTGTGCCAAAACCCAACTCAAGTCGGCACTCGGAGTGAGTATGGTCGGGCGTCACGTGTCATCTCCGTAACCTCCGTACCTAACATACCTAACGTACCTACCGTGTTTAATGAGGATATCGGCTATCGTCAGTTTCTGTTAACATACCAGACAACTGCGCAAAGCATTGCATCAATGGGTGAAATGTAGTGAATGTCAGAAATACAACAGTAATACCAATGATGCGGGAATGGCAGGGATGGTAGCAGTTCAGGCAGGGATGGTAGCAGTTCAGGCATACTTCCGTTATTACGGCAGAGATTGACTCAGAATTATGCCGTATTTGAACTTTTCTCAAACGAAAGCAACGTTGTCTTATACACTAACGGAAATTACATAACTAACTTAAGTTCAGTGCTTAAGTCTGCTTTCTATATGTGAGCGAATCAGCCAAACAGCCAAACGTACGGTGCGTTTGCTTAACTCAAACTCAAATATCATAAATGTATTGCCATTTGAGTTAACAATTGTGATGAGATGTTTCCCTTCGGACGAATTGCACCAAATAAGCCATTATTACTCTTGCGATCAAATCTTTTTATTTTCTTATAAGAGTTAACAAAAAAATGTCAAAACAAATGATTCGTAATATTGAGGCAATCATTTGGCTTTGACTTCAATCAACTCAATAATAATAACAATAACTAGACTTCAAGAATATAGACAATCACTTCTTTGATTGCAATGAACTTTCATTTATCTCACTTTACTCTACATTCTCTTAATACAAATCAATTTATTCAGCAATTTTGCTATTTCTTAGTCTATTTTCATATCCAATACGTTATTAAGGGAATTCATCTATTTTTAATCTTTTAACACTTAATTAGAAATGCCATTTGAATATTATTTGCAACACAGATCAAATTCATATTTAACTTATAATATTCAGTATTATATGGCTTTGTTAAATGAATATTCAGAATTTGTCAAATTATTTATTTAAATATTAAATTAGAAATTTCCCAAAACTATGATAATTAAGTTCATTTGAAAGTGTTTCAAAGCTGCAAGTGTTTTATAATTTGGTAAAACTCTAAGGATTGCGATATTGACTTTTGAATGAATAGTCGTATATTTCAAAGTGTATGTAAAGAATATATATTTATATTGTATTACAGAATACATTATATAAAGACGAGAAAATATATCCAAAATGCTTTCTCTGTCTAAAGAAATCACAATATTGCACAGGGTTTTAAGATATTGAAATCATTTTATAAATAAGTATACTAGTATCCTGTATAAAACAATAGTAATGTTTTTATATTTTGAATAAAATAAAACAAGAGTTTAATATTATTATGATCATTTTTTGCTTTACAACATAATTTGTAATTAAGTTTTAGAGCTAAAGAATAATGATTATTTAATAATTATAATACAACTTATTTAATATTTAAATCTATTTACAACCTGTTTTTATTATACATAAGTCATAATTTTTAAAAATATTCAGATTCATTTAATTTACACATTGAATTGTAAGTAGACTATACTAACATATACTAATCAATAAATATACTGCAGTTTCAAACAAATTAATTAATTAAATTTTAAAAACATATAAAATATAAAATGTAAAAATATTAAAACACAATTTATAAATTTGAATAAAATAATAAGTTTATTTAAATCATAGATCCCAAAGTATTTTTCATTTCAAGAGATCATTTGTTATTCAAAATTATAGATTTGAGTCAAGAATTGATAACATATTGAATATTTTCATGAAGAAGTGATACCTTTACTCTAATACTGATATATTTGTGCGGAAAGTGTGCTGAGGAGCACAAGTATGTAATGTTAAGAATCTGCATAAATCTTTCAATTTATTCGTATATTGTTAGTGAAGTATGCGTTGAATATGATATGAAAACCGCATCCCTGTCTTGATTTATAATCTGTTGTATCAAACGCTAAGGTTTTGGGTCTCAGGAGTGGTAGACATATATGAGTGCATAAATTGATGCGCTGGAGAAGAGCTGAGAGCGATGTTGGCATACATTTACATAAACCAATTTATTGTCAACTCAGAGCACTGGTACGCGACAACCAGGCCTAACGAAGCGTACATTACAGCACACAGTCATAGACCTACCACTCATGCCGTACAGGCTTTCACTTTACGGACCATCAAAGAGACAAACTTAACATACTGTTCCCCGCAAACCGGCAGCCCATACAACCGATACACTTTCTTACCATCAAATACTCCTCAAAGCATTTGGCATTTGGGCGGAGAAATGATAATACTTTCGGTAGCCATAGGGGAGGCGTCTATTCCTGTGCCTATGCTTCAAGGAATTCATTGCATACTGAACCCACTTATATTGATTTCTAGTGAAAAGGCAGTAACTGTTTGTTACATTCACTCACATATTATGGACTATAGCTGTAATATTATACCAGAATAAGAAGTGTCTCAATTGTACACTACTTTTGCTAACTCTATAAAATTCTTACAATTTATATAACATTTTCAAAATATATATTTTAGTAATTGCTTTCAAAAGATTTGGTGTGATTTTTAACGTTTTTGAAACTCAATTTTAAGTAAATGTACAAAACATTCAGAACTTCAAATATTACTTACATTTTCACATTTATTACATTTAATTTAAATGCTCAATTAAATTATTGCACTAAATCTTAGCTGATTATTTAATTGAGAATCATTGGAAACATATTAAATAATGATACATTAAAATAAATGTTAAATATAATAAAATGAAAGTTATTTCGAACTGGATGATTGGAGATTTGCATGATTCCATTGATAATAAACAATTTTTAAATAAACATTTTAAAACTCTTCATGTTGATATAATTTTTAAAATAATATTCATATTCATTTACTAAAGTACACTTAAGTACAATTATAATTTGTGATTAAAATTGTTATTCCAGTTGTAAGTACCGTATATTTTTATATAACTAAATATAAATATAACAAATATTTATAGTTAAAATCTAATTCACTATGATAGTTAAGAATTATATGCAATAGAATTAACTTGATCAAGAGTCTTAATAAAAAGATTAGTTTGGTAATTCAAAATACAATAGTCTATTGATTACGCTATAAGTCTTATGGGATTCTTAATTAGCGATTTGGATAGGATTTGAGTAAATGCTTGAATTGTATGAATAAAATGGAGAGTAGAATAAATGTCATTATTAATTGTATTGATAGAAACAAATAATATACTGAAAGTTCAAAATTAAAAAATATACACAGTAATTAAATTAAAGTTTACAAGAATTATACTATTTATAGGTTTGAATTACACAAATGATTAAGGATTGGTAACAAACTGAACAGATTCAGGCCCCTATACAGTATAAGATGTGAGATTCATAATTTTTGAAACTAGAGTCGACATCAAGTTGTTTGTTTTGAATACAAAATTCTGTAATTCTGTGTTTCAGACAATAACGGCTCACTAATAAATATATCACAATTGTTTTATACAAATTTGAACAATATTTGATTTGTTACTTTTATTTTTATCTTATATTTTGGAAAATATCTAATTTAAGTTTTAATTAAACAAGTTAATTACTTGAATTTCTCATAAAATTAGTTTCCGGCATTTCGAGCAATATTTGACTAAATTGAGCAATATACAAAGTAGTCAGCAATATGATGCAGTATTTTTAAACCATTTAATAAATATTACGATTAGTATTTTAATCACAAGTGTTTAATTCCAATGTATTTAAAAAAGACTAGGATTCTTTTAAATAATTTAAAAATTATATATTTGATTGTCAATTTATCATTTTAGTAGAAATTAATTTGTAAATTATTAAAATAAAAATAATATACTGTAGTAAATAAATAATGAAATAAGAAAATCATTTAAATAATAGTCTTTAATACATATATAAATGCAAATTCAATTTACAGCTAATCATAAATATCTGAATATTAATTAAATTTCCATTTCAATATAAGTCTTAACAGTAAAAAACAATAAGCGTTTAGACATTTGTTATGTTCGTATGAATACACGTATTTATAAATGATTGGTATAATGAATCAAATAGTATTCAATTGGAAGTAATGTTGTGTTAATGACGACAAATGATTCTTCGGTCGGAATTTCATTCCTTAAACTTTTGATAACTTATTAACGACTGAACCAAAAGTCTGTCAAATCTTTGGAAGATTTGTTTTATCTGTGCTTTTGAGTTATGAATTGATTTCAATACAGTATAGAATGAAATAATAATTAAAATATATTATACTAAACGATCAAAACAATTAGTATTTCGCGAATCATAAGATAACACAACACCGACAATATCGCGGCCGAGGCGTCACGGATGGGGGTGGAGTGACCGGTGCGAAGTAGGCGTGCACTTTGAGGTCAGGCAAGTGATTCTGTAATCATCAGACAAATATCATAATTATTTCAATTATTTGTTATTCATTACATTACAGACAATTCTTATAACATTATTATTATCAACCACTCAACACATCTGACAGATTGAGCAATTCATTGAAAACAATTACCAGTATTAATATACTGATACAGTAGGTCTACTCACATGTCAGGGACACTGTTTCAGAATATATTATATTTTGAATCATAATTTAGATATAACTTCAAATGGACTCTAATGTACTGTAAGTTAATGAATGTGTGGCATGTGTGCAGTGGTTGCTCTGAAACTAAGTAAACAAGTAATAAGGAAACAAACTCTTAATCTTCTAATGCCAGCTCTGGTGATGAGTTGACAGTCGTATAACTCAATTCGTTGCAAACTATGACAAGTAATTAGATGATCGAGTGATGTGTCTGTGATTAGGGGACAGTTGTC
>CAJPVJ010000770.1:0-20603 GCA_905397405.1 Oppiella nova
TACGTTTGGAGCTTAAATAAATAAATCTTCCTAAATTAAATCACCTGTCTACTTTATATAGGCATCGCATTCCATTGTTATCTGTCTACTAGGTATCCCGGTATCGATGCATTGCACCAGAAGTACCTGATGTATTTACACTAATGAGTGAATGTTGTCAAAACTTTCGCAAAAATACCGACCCATTCACACCGGCCACTCTGGGCGAGTGGGGACAGGCAACTAATTATGCCAATCAAATTGTAGATGTAAGTGTATATAAATTGAAAATATAAATGATCAAGGAATATGTAATTCTACATTTGTATCATTAGACTTTTCATCACTGGGTGAGTGGTTGGGTGGAATGGAATTTGGCCCTGGACACATTTGGTCACCCTAACAAAGATTTGAAAATGGCTGACGCACCCTTGCTCATTGATGCTAAAAACAAGGAATATTTCAAAAATCCCAACTTCTATGCCATCGGGCACTTTAGCAAGTTTATAGCACCCGATTCAGTTAGGGTTGAGTTGACAGCCAGTCAAACTCCCGGAAATTTCAAGTCTATTGCTTTTGTAAGACTAGATAATTCAGTAGTTATTGAGTTGGTCAATAGTGGTGGTAACCCGATTGATATAACTATCAATGATCCAGCTCATGGCACAGTTGACGCACATGTTCCCGGGCAGTCTATTCAGTCATATATTTACTGGAATTAAATGTAATGTCTATGAAATAAATATAAATTAAAACAGAAAATCGTGTATTATTTTGCAATTTATACAAATTATTGGTTCAGGTATGTTATAAAAAATAAAAATTATTACTTTATTTAATGTGTTAATTGACGGAAAGTTTTTTGAACTTTTATTTTATATTTTTTGTTTGAGATAGTAGATATAAATACAATATATAAATGTTAGCATATAAATAAATGAATTATACATTAAAAATATAATTATTTACAGTATTTAAGTACATGCTAAAATTAATTAGTGTTTGTATTATTTAATAGTTGAATTTTATTGGTGTAAATAATATAAATTCATACTTTTATTTATTTATATTTATTATATTTGCAAAAAGCGAAATAAAAATATTTGAAATATTTTTCAAATATATAAAAAATAATTTATAAGATAAAACATTTTATAAGTAATCCAATAATCCAATTATAAACAAAAATAATTAATTTCACATGACAAATATTATTAATACTGTAAATGACACAGTAGTAAAATTTTAATGAGTATACAAATAAAACATCTAAAAGTGTTTAATTTCATAATAATAGTTATGCAATAATTAATTCATGTTTTATATATGTTGTATATCAATAAAAATAAAATATTAATATGAACTATAAATACGTGTGAAATTATTGCAGTATAATTAAATCACATAATTTGTGCCGCAATTAAATTTCTTTAAGTATTACTGATTTTATTGAATACAAAAATTTATTGTAAAATAAAATTCTAACTAAAATACTGTACAATAAATATGATTAAAGTAAGTAAAATTTACTTTAAATTTAATAAATTCTATACTAACCATATTACACGATTTGTACTTATATTAATAATAAAACAAATATTAAATTATATTGTACCGTATAAATAATATTATATAAAAACTAAAATATTAATATAATTGTAGTTTACAATTAAATATATAAACAAGATTTTAAACTCTTTTATCACTAGTATTTTATTAGTGAGCAAAACCTGTAAACTAAATTGATTGATAATTGACTTTAATTTTATTTATTATGCCTAACCTTTCCATGGCGAATGCTTACATAGAAATTATATACAATTATTTTACTTACTAGTTAGATTACTATTTATTTAATTACCCACATAAGTTTTAATATAATTTAAATATTTTCTAAAATAAAATAAATAATTAAAGTTTTTAAGTTTTTTATTATAAAGTCGATAATCATTGCACTGGTAGCCACCACTTCCCCGTGTTTTGGTAGCAGTTATTCACAAAGGAGTTATATGGGTGGCCAGGCTTATAGTCAAACAATTCCGGCAGCCGTTCTCAGCCAACGTTCAATCGAAGAAATCCCTGTCCAGTCATCGGGAGGTATAGCCGACGCAACAGACGTAGTGGTAGAGCCAGTCAACCTACCGGTGCAGATAAACTTCATGACCAAATCGAGTTCCCTGAGCACAACCCAACGGCACATCTCACGGCCGGGTAGTGTTCAGCACTCATCCAGTGTTGATGAACCCCACCATCTCTTGCAAGAGATCCTGAGACCCGTTCAACAGGACGTACGCGAAGTGATCGTCCCCTCGAGGACTGTCGTACAGGAGATCCGACCCGTCCAGGAGAACGTACGTACGATAGTGGCCAGGGGTCAGGCGGGGAGACTCAACCAGGGCTTGGATGGCGGACTCGGAGATGGATCGGGTGCTCGTTATGGCGATAATGGCGGCTGGAGTGGTAATAGAGGTCTACTTATGGCTGCGATTAAGAAGTGGTGATATTTTAGATATTATAATATGTTGCAAAATATATTATAATATTTTAAAAGATTTATTTTGAATATAAATTATTAAATCTATAAAATAGTAACTGTTAAATAAAATTTTATTGTAAAATTTCATAAATATAGTAACTTATGCACATTAAAAGTTTTATTTTAATATTTTTAAAATTTAAATATGTTATAAATTAAATAGTAAAGGTGTATGTCTTTATTGACTGTAATAATTATTTATTGTATAAAAACTAGCTTAAAAAGTTGTAAACAAATATGAATTGGCAAAAATAGTAATTGTGAATTTATTTTTATATTGATATTTTTAAAGTTTTAGTACGTCTACAGTATTAGGTAAACATGTATTAAAAATATAATACAGCATTGCTTAAATTTTTTTATTTAACTATTCAGATTTGTAAGTTCAATACCGGTAAATCTTACATTATGTCTTAATCTCTTGTTTGTAATATTATGATTTGTGTTGATATAACTGAATATAAGATTCGCAATTGTTTTAAATGACAAAATAGTGGATACAATATAGAAACGATGGCGATATTCACTTATGAAAGCACAGGTATCCTGCGACGAGTACATCGAGAATTTATTGCCAAAATGAAACAGCAACTTTCTAATTGTCACTAACGTTAGCATCAATAACATGCCTTTTGTAACATGAATTACTTTTGTTAAGAGGTTGATATTATTACTTTCAAATCCAGTAAAGTAGATGTAGGTTGTTTTTATTGAAAAGTATATTACGACCAAGGTTGGTAACACAAATTCGGTAAACATACGGAATATTCGTGTATACGTTTTGATACCTAACCCGGTTAACCAATCGTTGATTATATTATTGCCAATATTGCATACATATAGCTGAGTTTGGTAATCGTAATAAATCATGTAGCTTGTTGCCAAAAATGGCATAGATAAGATCACACTTGATAACCATATAATCGCTAATATCTTTACTTTGCTAAAGTTATTCATCCAATTTAACTTCGGGTAGACGTATTTAAAGGTTAAATACCGGTCCCAAGCTATTATGACCATGGTAAACGACTCTAAATATAATATGCACGAGTCGTAGTAGTTTTTGACAGTCTGTAACACAGTGGGGACGTCCGACTGACTGGTTGCATACAATGGGCTTATAATAAACACCGGCATTATATTTAATATTAATGATAAAGAATCGGCATAAACTAGGTTCAGGATCAATATTTTATAACGTTTTCTATTATCATAGGTTAGCAACATTTGATGCTCATTTACTGAAAGCTTAAAACATTTTATATACACAATGTTTGAAATCAACTGTATCAACTGTAGCGTGTAAATTATTGACATATATATCGTTATTTTTAAATGCATCTTGATAGTTTATGGCGAATAATAAATCTTATTAAATTATTAATATAAAAGTCTTTTTTAGAAAATTAATATGTGATAGTTATTACAAATTGCAACTTAACTAAGTTATTAACAAATTACTTAACTTGTTTTTTGTTATATCATAATGTTTTATTTGCTATAATATAACACAATAAAATTGATTTCAATTACAAAATACCATAATGTTATTTATAATATTTTACAAAACTCTCCTTATTACTTGTAATAATTTCAATAATGAATCATTTTAATGACTCTACAAATTGTACAGGATTTAAAATAATACCATAATTGTAGAATCTAATTTTAATATTTGCGTGACAAATCATCAATTAATTCAAATTAAATTTCAGTTGCCGTGCATTTAAAAATGCTAAATAAAATTAACTAAAATAAATTTTTTAATGAGTCCTTAAGAAATAAGAAATTGTATTTACAAAAAAGTTTAATAAAGTTCTAATAGTTTTATTTATGACAAAAATATAAACTTCATAAAATTAGCTCTTTAATTATTATAATAACATTAGATATACTGTACGACTGAATAGCAAGGTGTTTGGCGGTATGAGTGGCTCGATTGCTGCCCTCGTTATAGTCAACGCCAACGAGTCCTCCCTTTTATTGAAGACAATGACGACAACCCCTCCGTCGGGTCTCTGAATGGCAGAGCTGTACACACCGGACAGGGGGTTGTCTTCAAGGATACCAATCTTGACGGACTCCGGTACTAAAAATTTGTCGTTAATTAGACAACAGGTAATTAGTTTATCTTTAGTTTATTATAATAAGGATGTATACAGTATTTCTCATATTAAGTTTTACTTTCAGAACACTATTTATATCCTTGTATTTATCTAAGAATTAAAAAAAATATTTGAGAACGTTTACCCAGGTGTGAATGTGGACAAGTGCATGTATACTTTATCTATTATAATGTACAGATGTGCAGTATTGATTATTTAATGGTAGAGTGTTTTTATAAACTATTTCACATTAAAGTGTATTGCATTATAGTATACTTAGTGTACGTATACTATTTCCATTGAAATTGATAAAACTTGGATATATAAAGTGCATGTTATTTAAGTTTGAGCAAGTTAGAAGTGAAATTCATTTTGATTTACTTTAAAATGAATCTTAATTGTATTTTCCTTACATTTGTTGTATTTTCATTTACTTTTGGTAATTAAAATTTATGTTTTATTAAAAACTTTACATTAATTTAATGCAAATTTGTTAATTATTATATATAGCGGTAATTGAATGCAGACACGAATGCGTTGGTCGTAAGGGAAATGACACTCAATACTGTGTTTGCAACGCTACCTATTGCGATGACCTAGATCCTATTACCAAACAACCCGTTGGCACAATACTGTCCTACCAGTCCAGTAAGAGTGGGGACAGATTCAAAGAATCCCAGTTAAAATTTGTCAAACAAAATGACCATGATAATGCTGATCGGGTGACACTGACCCTGGACAAAAGTAAAAGGTTCCAAAAGATATTTGGTATAGGTGCCGCGTTTACCGATGCAGCCGCTATTAATATTGGTAGTTTGCCCAAGGACATGTCCGATAGGGTTATCAAGGACTATTTCTCAGCATCTGGTATTGGGTTCAGTATGGCTCGTATACCTATAGCTGGCTGCGATTTCTCGACCCATGAGTACACATATGATGATACAAAGGATGATTATTCACTTGAACATTTTACTATGCCTGATGAGGAAATTAAATACAAGGTATTTTTAATTTTTATAAGATATTTTATAAATTATAGTATGAATATTCAACATAATTTATTTAGTTTAGCATAATTGTTTTTAATAGTATTTAATATTGTAATATTAGTATTAATAGTTGGGCACTGTTACCGTACACAGTTGCATACATATGATTTTTATGGCCTATTTAATGGATTATTTAAAAACACATAAAAATTGTAATAAATTGGAATTTGTTTTAAAAATTTAAACCTTATTCAATAGATTCCCCAAATTAAATTAGCTAAACAGGTGGCTCAACATGGACTTAAACTTTACGGCAGTCCCTGGAATACACCGCATTGGTTGAATGATGCTCAAAAATTGAAAACCCAACCAGATAAACAATATGAGACATGGGCTAACTATTTTGTCAAGTTAGTACTTAACAATCATCAATGACAAATCACATTACAATTATTTAAATGTATTTTTACATAGGTTCCTGGATGAGTACAAAAAGAATGGCATTGAGTTATGGGGACTGACCATGCAAAATGAGCCAATGTCATTTAGCTCTATGCACTTCCTAAACGCATCTATTGAGCGAGACTTTGTGAAAAAGCATCTTGGTCCCGCACTAAATAAAGCTGGCTACACGAAAGACAAAATGAACTTGATGGTTTATGATGATGGCAGCGATAAGAATCCTATGATCGAGTACGTGGACACTTGCCTCAGTGACAAGGATGCTGCTAAATATATTACTGGTAATCTTTTGCAAATGACTCAAATACCCTTGTTTATAATAATAGTCATACCTTATACATTGATTAGGAATTGCATTCCATTGCTACCTGTCTAATAAATATGAGGCAGTGGATGCCCTACACAAAAAATACCCGGAATATTTTACTTTTATGACCGAATGTTGTACACATTTTCACAAACCTACCGATCCTACAGAAAGGGCACGACTGGGCATATGGGACTCAGGCAGTGGCTATGCCCGCCAGATAATAGACGTAAGGCGTTAATTTGAGTATGAACAACTAATAAGTGTAAATAATTATATTTAATTAAATAGAATTTTAGCCATTGGGTAAGCGGTTGGGTGGAGTGGAATTTGGCCCTGAGCGTGTTTGGCAACCCTAATAAGGATAAGAAAATGGCTGACGCACCCCTGATAATTGATGTTGACAACAAGGAATATTTCAAAAATCCCCAATTTTATGCCATTGGACATTTTAGTAAATTCGTAGCACCCGACTCAGTTAGAGTTGAGTTGACAGCCAGTAAAATTGAAAAAGATTTCAAGTCTATTGCTTTCGAAACACCGGATAAATCAGTGGTCGTTGTTATGGTGAATGATAGTCCCAACCCCATAGATATTACTATTAGTGACCCCGCTCATGGTAAAGTTGACACACATATACCCGAGCATTCAATTCAGTCGTATGTGTATTGGAATTAAATTTTATGCTGACACAATAAAATTATTTTAAAACTTTATTTAATATTTTATTTATCCACTCACGAAGCCTTCAGTTAAATGCTATAAAATTTAAGCTCACCTTGACAGTAATTTATCTATTATAATATTTCTATATAAAATGATTTTATATAAATAATTTCAAATAAACTTTTGCATATTTTATACTTTATTATACGGTATTAATTTTAAAATTGCATCACAGTATTATAATAATAAATATTAAAATGTAAATAAGCTAACTGTAAGTACTTTAAATTAATTTGTATTAATTATAACATGCAATAAAAATTAATTTAATAATTTAATAATTAGAAATTAAAAGTTGTTTATTTAAATAACATTAATTTTAAATTTAATTTGAAAATAGCATTATGATATACAATGTATATTATACATTTATTTAACACAACCCTACTTAATACTTATAATAATTTTATTAATGAGCCATTAATAATGACTTTTAAAATTATATTTAAAAACATTAATCAAATTCTAATAAAATGAATCAGTTTATTTAAATACAAATCTCAAATACAAATTATTTAAACATAATTAATAAAATGAACGATAATTTTAAATATCATAATAGATATACGTCTGAATCTCATGGGGTTTGACGGTATGAGTGACCCGATTGCTGCCCTCTTTGATAGTCAGCGCCAACGTGTCGTTCCTTCTGTTGAAGACAATGACAACAACCCCGCCGTCGGGCCTCTGAAAGGCAGTGCTGTACACATCGGACTGGGGGTTGTCTTCAGTGATGCCAATCTTGACGGACTCCGGGACTAAAAATTTGCTGAAATGACCCAGAGTGTAAAACGAGGGCTGTTTGTAGTACTCATGTTTGGTGGCGTCCACCGATATGGGGGCGTTCTGACTGTCCCCGCAATACCTTGGTCCACCTGCCATGTTCAACACCATGTTCCAGCCAACATACCCTACCACATAGTGGTTAAGATCCTAAAATAAAAAATGGTTTACTAGTATAATTTTATAGAAAGTTATATTATTTATATTATTCACTTATAATTATACAAACTTATAGTAAAATATTATAAATTCTATAAAAATTAATAGTATAAATATCAATTAGTTTATATAGCACCTACCACAATGATATCCTTGGCATACCTCTCAGCATTTTCCCATGATCCAACACCTCGGTGGGCATTACTAGACTCTGTGTTAATAATATACTTCGTGGGGTCGATGTCACGGGTTTTGTCCAATTCTCCCACATTTGTGTCATTATTGTTATACCAGTGGACAGCAGTGCCGGCCACGTATTTGGCCGCCTCCTTGTCCTTCAGTATAACATTAGCCCATCTGACTATTTGGTCCCTTTGGTCATCAAATATCATAACATCCAACTGTTTGGGTCCATAACCCGCCGCCTCAAGCGTGGGGCCCAAGTCTTTGATGATGAATTCCCGCTGGAGTTCGGGTGTAAAACCCAAACAATTAAAGTCATAGGTCTTTGCATCGCCCGCTTTCGGCTCATTCTCTATAGTTATGCCCCAGAAGTGTAGGTCATTTGATTTATAAGCGTCTAGAAATCTGAACAGGTTCAAATAATTTATTTAATATAGTGCATATCATAATTAAATTTTAGATTTTAAGTCAAATTTCAACAAACTAGGCAAACGCACTAGTAATGTTGGATAATATAACACACATACTTGACAAAGTATTTGGCAAATGTTTTATAATATTGTCCACCTGGCTGTCCAATGAGATATCCACCATGAATGAGGTCGCTATTATTTTTCATCCACGCAGGTGGTGCCCACGGGCTGCCAAAGTATTTGATGTGCGGGTTTATTTTGGACGCAGATTTCATGTATGGTATCTAAAAATAGAAAATTTTAAAACTGATTGTAAAATAATTTTATAAAAACAAATAAACCTTATAGTCGTGGTCTTCGGCCGTGAGATTGAAATGTTTTAACTCGAAGTCGTCTTTATTGTTGTCATCATAACTGTACGGATGGGTCGAGAGGTCAGTCCCTCCGATGGGTATTCGCACCAAATTATACTCCAGTCCCGTATCGGCGAAGTAGTCCTTAATTAACTGATCCTGAAGGTTCTGAGGCAACGACTTGATGTTAATACCGGTGCTGTCGGTGATGGCCGCACCGATACCTATGATTTTCTGTGCCCTCTGTTTCGTATCGATAGTAAGCGTTTGACTAATATTTGCATTAATCGTCGGTTTGTTAGCGAACTTGAGTTCCGTTTGTTTGAGTCGATCGCCGCTCTCATTGGTCTCGAAGACAGTGATCACCCCTTTTGGGGTCCGTTTCAATGCATCCAAATCATCACAATATGTCGTATTACAGACACACACGAGGCGTCCCTTTCCTAAGTCTCGTTGTGCACATGGCTTACGACAATAGACTGTAATATTTATGTTGAATACAATTTTATTTAATTTTATTTTGAATTTATAATGTAATATGGATAATAATTCTATTAATTATAAGTGTAGCTCACCTAATACTGTAAATTATTGTGTTCAAATTTTTACTTAAATATTTTTATAATGTTTATTACTAGTTAAATATTTATTTGTTAATAATTAATTGAATAATAAGTACTTACCCGCGATTAAAATGTTTAGCAAAACAATTGCTATTAAAAATCTCATTATAATTTGTAATTTTGTTTACTATGACAAATTAATCCAATAGATTATACATTATATAGTTCTGAAAATGAGAGTGGCGCAATTAGTTTAATAAAATTATCTAATTTTTATGACAGAAATGTACTAGGAACATTTCTTAGAATTTAGGTTAAAAATATAATATAATATAATATATATATAGTTTCACTATACTATTATCACTGTTCTAAAATATTTCATTTTATCGTATCAAGCTCCTATATGCTCTTATATGCTCCTATATAGCTTCAAGTTCATGAGTGTTTTTTAATCTAATCGTGGTACAAATGTCTTTTTGTACTATATTGTGTTAGATACACGTAATACCAAGTGGAATATTCCTAGGATATCCTAGGAGACCAAGGATGGTCTAATATAAAAATATAAATAATTACTATGAGAATTATCTGCGGATATTATAAATAAAAACTATTTCATACACCTTTTTGTTTGATACATTATTTAATGACTAAATTTTAAAATTGTTATATAATATAACTTATATTAAATTCAATATTACATTCTCACTTTAATTATATTAGAATTAATGATAAACTACTGTTATAGCAATTGTTCTAGTTATGAACAAACCTAAAAACTAAATATTAATAAAATTAATTACTACAGTATATTAATTAATAAAATAAAAAATTTAAATATTCCGGATAATATTGTTGACAGCTTCATAATATGAGGTCAAATCGACTTTATCCGACAAATTGTTTCTGATAATACGGTCGGGAATAGATTCAAAAGTTGTCGTATCATATCTATCCTTATCATCACCATTGCTATCAATACTACCGGTGCTACCGGTACTATCGGTGTTGCCAATGTTGCCCACACAGGCTTTATCATTCCCATTCCACCTATGGAACGGTAGGCACCCACACGTATAGTTTACATTAGCCAACCCGGACGGCAGACATATATGAGTGCAGTTGTGATTCATACACTTGTTAGCACCGGTAGGTTGACGCAACTTGTGCACGATTTTCATTGCCGTAATGTCTCTACCCGTTTGATATAACTCTCCAACTGTCGGGTTTGTAGTCGCCAGGCTCATATTCCTGCCATATATGGTATGTTCTTTATTGTTTATCCAAAACATGTAGTTTCCAAATATATCCGTAGCCGCTATATGACTGAAAAATGTGTCGGACTGGTAGTGAAATTGTAGGTTGCTGCTGTCGTACCCGATTGACAGAATTGTGTTAATAGATGTATAGCTATTTTCCCTGCTGACCCAATATACTCGTTTACCCTGAACATCTACATTTAATGTGTATCGCCTAATATACTGCGGCGCAACCAGTGTTATAGCAGCCTGTCCATTTTGGGACGATCTCATTATTGTACTTTTGTCTCTATCACCATATTGGGAACTGTAGCCTTCATACACATAGTTAATCCAAAATAAAGTTGAGTTGATGGGGTCTACCCTAATATCGCCAATAACGCATGATTCATGTGTGACAACAGGGTACATTTGTTTATCGGTTGTAGTCATATTCAGAGCGTATATCCCGCTAATACCTTGCTTATTATATTTATTACAAACTGCAACATACAGTATATTATGGATCCAATCGAGTGCCAGAGACTTGTGGTCAATGGTTAGCCTATTATCCCCTTCAGTGACTATATTGTTAGGTTGTGGTCGACCCTCCACTAACGGCGCGCTAAATATGAGTCCTTTGGACAGGCCTTTAGTGATAACAACGTAGTTGCCGGTATAGCTATAGTCGATGGCACCGACCGTTTGGTTAATATGGCGGACAAATTGGGTGTCCATATGATAGACGGCGCGATTAGGGATATCTTTGACGAGTCTTACGTCTCGTTCGTTGTTTACGACTAAAAATAAGGGGTCAGGCGTTCACATGAATTGAGTCAAAGCTGTTGTGTTTTGGGTTATTTCCGGTATTTGTGCCGGTGCTGGAAGTGTAGTTTTTGGGTCATTGCATGCTTCCCAGTGATCATCATCAGAGCACAGGCACCGGTAGCCCTGTTTTTAAGCATGTAAGCAATATCGATTAAATCACAGGTTAAAATTTATGAACTAGATCAAGTGTGTTTTTAGAATTTGTACAAGTAAATTAAAAATAATAATGCTTATTATAAATTTTGTAGTAATAATAAAATCTAATGCAAACATAATAATGATAAACTAAACTTAATTTTAAAATATAATAAAATCATTCCTGATAATTTTTTCTAATTGGTAATCTAGCTTAATATCATACCCTAATTAAACTTACTGGTTTTCATCAATTTAATTTAAAAATAAAATATAAATTAGATAAATATGATAGCACCTACCTGTTTGCCATTTGGCACACATAAATGATCGCAACTACTATTACGGCAATAATTAGTTCCCATTTGTTGTTTCAATGGATGCATAACTCGCACGTAATCCATGTCCGTATTCCTACTGAACCAGACACCAGCCTTGACCACCATTTCCACTTCAGATGACGTACCTGTTAGGTCTAACCTATATATGCCTTTAGTGTTGGTCCAGTACACGGATCCGTTAAACACGTCCATCGATAAACAGTCACTGAACCACTGTCTCGATTGTCTTAATGTCTGCCGATTACCGCCGGAGTAGTCGATGGATGACAGCGAATATAACTCATTATCAATCCATACGATAGTCTTCGACCGAAAGTCAATCCCCAAACACACCGGAAGTCCGATGTCCTCATAGACCAGAATTTTGGGATCACTTCCATCTTCGTTACACTTCCGGATAACCGCCGATCCGTTGGAAGCGATATATTCCGACCAAACGATAAACGAGTCAAACGGGTTGACCACCACATGACCTGTACTCCATGTGCGGTACTTATGGTGGTAGTTATGGGTCACGGGATAAGTCGCTTCCGGTTCGTGAATATTAATGACATTAATGTTGGTCTCGTTGTAGTAAAAGAGCAAATCGTGGACCCAATCGATGGCCAGGTATCTGCTGATTATATCTTCGGACACAATGATCCTCTTAAATAGCTTGAGCCGTGTTTTGCCGTCAGTTGAGTCCACTTTTGTCTTAAACTCAGCCATCAATAATGTCTTGTATTTAATGGTTGACCAAATCATATATCGGTTGTTGTAGTTGATGTCCAATCCATTTATATCATAACTTGTTCTAATGAACTGTTTAGCATTAATGACATTTTTGACACCCCTGTCCCCATTGAAGTAGTCATAGCTAATGCCTAAGCCATTGTTGAATAATATGACGGGTACTTGTGGTGAACCAGTAGGTAATGCATATTGGTGGCGCAAAAAATTGACAAAAAACAGAAATATAATATTATAATACATTATAAATTTTTAAATGATATTACAAAATATTTAATTAATTTTGAAGCCTATTTAAAATAATTTACATTTGATAGTGAAATAGTAGTGAATAAATAATGAATAACAGTATTTGCATTATAATTATCATTTTTGAGTAAACTATTTCATATGAAGTTTACATAAAAATATAATAAGATTCTTTATAAATTAATCATGATTTAAAATCAAATAACATAGCTACATGTATTTTTAAATAAATATTTATTTAATATTTAAAATGAAGTATTCACAATAAAATCCATTTAAAAATATGATTTATAATACTATTTACAAAACAATATCTATTTTAAATAAATGACCATTTATAAAAATTGATCTAATATGTTAAATTAACCCAATGATAGGTAAACTTAAACTAAGGTAGTACTTATACAATCTTATAAAAATTTATTTAATTATTAATAAGTTCTATTATATTATTTAAATTACTAGCTTATACAGTAATTATTATTAAATTACCGATATTTAATAAATAAATAAATTAAATTAATAATTTTTTTACACAATATATAATTAGTTTAACATTATTTTAGTTTTTTAAGGATTAATATTTCATGTATTAAATTTTATTTTCAGAATACTATTAATATCCTTGTTATAATTATTAGGAACGTTTATTATCAAGTGCACGCATACTATATCTAAGATAAAATATTTAATAAATACAGGTAATTATTTTTATAAAATATTTATAAAGTGCGTAGATAAACAGCTCCACATTAAGGTGTACTTGCACTATTTTCATTGAAACTGATAATATTTGGATATATATATAAATGGCAAATTATTTATGTTTAAACAAGTTAGGAGTGTAATTCCTTCTAATTTTTTTTATAAAATGAATCTTTATTTTATTTGTCGTATATTTGTATTTTTGTCATGTACATTTGGTAACTATTATATGTTTTATTATACTAAACTTTACATTAATGTTAACTAACTTTTATATTGCAATAGCGGTAATTAAATGTAGACAACAATGTGTGGGTCGTAAAGGAATTGACACTCAATACTGTGTTTGCAACGCTACCTATTGCGATGACCTAGATCCTATTACCAAACAACCCGTTGGAACTATATTGTCCTTCCAGACCAGTAAAAGTGGGGACAGATTCAAAGAATCCCAGTTAAAATTTGTCAAACAAAATGACCATGATAATGCTGATCGTGTCGTACTAACCCTGGACAAAAGTAAAAAGTTCCAGAAAATATTTGGTATAGGTGCTGCGTTTACGGATGCAGCAACTATTAATATTGGTAGTTTGCCCAAGGACATGTCTGATAGAGTTATCAAGGACTATTTCTCAGCATCTGGTGTTGGTCTGAGTATGGCTCGTATACCTATAGCCGGATGCGATTTCTCCACCCATGAGTACACATACGATGATACAAAGGATGATTATTCCCTTGCACATTTTGCTTTGCCGGATGAGGACATTAAATATAAAGTAATTTTAAAATTTCTTATCAAAATTAAATGTAACAAACCTAAAAAACTTTTAAATCTAAACATGAATCTCGCTGTTGATTTATTTAATTTGATTATCTAAAAATAGTAACTTTAATGCATTAATAATACACACTGTTGCACACCTGTGGTGTATTTAATATTATTTTATATTTAGTTTATTAAATTTAAAATTCATTTTTATTCTCTTGAAATATATAGATTCCGCAAATTAACCTAGCTAAACAGGTGGCTCAACATGGTCTTAAACTTTATGGAAGTCCCTGGAATACACCGCATTGGCTCAATGATAAACAGTTATTGAAAACTCAACCAGACAAACAATACGAAACATGGGCTAATTACTTTGTCAAGTAAATATATATAGTAATCAAATAATAAAAAATAATTATATAATTTTATATAAAACATAGATTCCTGGATGAGTACAAAAAGCATGGCATTGAGTTATGGGGACTGACCATGCAAAATGAGCCAATGTCATTTAGTTCAATGAATTTTGTAAACGCATCCATTGAACGTGATTTTGTGAAAAAACACCTTGGTCCCGCATTGACTAGGGCTGGATATACAAAAGACAAAATGAACTTGATGGTCTACGATGATGGCAGTGATAAGAATCCAATGATCGAGTACGTGGACACGTGTCTCAGTGACCATGACACTGCTAAATATGTTACAGGTAATATATTACAAGTTATTATAATTTAAATATCCTTACTTATGTTAATATGCTAACATTTGTACATTTGATAGGCATTGCTTTCCACTGCTACCTGGCCAATAGGTACGAGGCAGTTGATGCCCTCCATAAGAAATATCCGGAATTTTTCACTTTTATGACTGAATGTTGTTACAACTTTCACAAACCTACCGATCCTCAAGAACGGGCCAAACTGGGGGAATGGAGTTCGGGTCCTGGGAATGCCAACCAAATCATAGATGTATGTGCTTAACATTAGTATACGATAGATATCAAATTATTATAATAAAAATTCATTTATTATTAATTAGACGTTTACCCATTATGTAAGCGGTTGGGTGGAGTGGAATTTGGCCCTGAACGTGTTTGGTAACCCTAATAAGGATAAGAAAATGGCGGGCGCACCCCTGATCATTGACGTTGATAAGAAAGAATATTACAAAAATCCCCAATTCTATGCCATTGGACATTTTAGCAAGTTTGTAGCACCCGACTCAGTTAGGGTTGAGTTGAATGTTAGTAAACAACCTGGTGGATTTAAGTCTATGGCATTTGAGAGGCCAGATAATGCAGTGGTAATTGTTATGGTAAATGATAGTCCTACAGCGCTTGACATAACAATAAATGATCCCGCTCATGGTAAAGTTGATACACATATACCCGAGCATTCAATTCAGTCGTATGTGTATTGGAATTAAATATTTTGATAACACAATAAAAATATTATAAAATCATAATAGATTATTATTTATTTCTAAATTTTAAATAAAATTATATGACAATAGTCTGGTTTGTAAAATATGAAACTTTATAATAGTATACGGTTGTAATGACTAAAAATTTTGGTTTGAACTACACAGCTCCGGTATTTGACCTGGGGTATCTGTCCTGGATAAATGCAAAGTAACTAACATGTCCCGGAATTAACTAATTCCAGATTACTATAATGATAAAATGAAATATTCATAAAAATTTATTTCTAATCATTTAATTAATTGTAGCCAATATTTAACATAATCTCAGTTGCTACACAATTATAATCTGTGTACCTGATTATATGCTAACTTGAATGATTGAATCTTTGAAATTAATATCAATAAGGTGTAAATAACTGTAATTTAAATTATTTAAATAAAATCTCTTATAGACATAAATCTGAACCACGAAAAACAAAATAATAAATGTTTGAACAGCTTTTGCCCATATTCAAATAAATACAATGAAACCTAACGGTTATTATGATATTTAATTTTTAAAATCTATTGATCTATGAAATATTTTTTTAAAATCGCCAAAACACGTAAAAACATTTATGATTTTATCTATTAAATGAAAATATTAGATTTTTTTATAAGTACAGTAGAACCTCGGTAAGTGTTTTTTGGCAATAACATTTGACCCAGTGGTCACAACAACATAATTTTCAATTCATATGAGAAATCACAAGATTCCACATTTCTGGTTAAACATTCATTAAAGCTAAAAATCATCATGATAATTTAATTTTAGATTAAGTAACCTCATCTAAAGGTGCAATCATAGTATATTAATTTTATGAGTCATGGATTGTTTTGAAAATAACTAAAAATATTTTTAATATGAAATTATTTTATTTGATAGATAATTAAATGATCTTACTTGTTAGTACAAGTATACCAGATATATTTTTGATAATATTGAGCAAGCCCAATGAGACAAAAGTATAAATGTGTCACAAAGCACTTATATGCATTTAAACATGATTATTAAAACAAATGCCCCTACACATAAGATTATAATTATCTTGTTTACGAGAAGTAATTTGAAAACAATTCAACAAAATTGAGCAATTAAAAAATTTAAAATTTTTATATAATAATAATGCCGTTATCAAGTACATGTCTCTTATAGCCATAAATACCTGCCTCAAAAAATCCTTAAGCGATATTTTAAGTACAGACCTATAAGCTAAATAATTGTTCATAAAGAGTGTAAGTGTTTATAAAATAACAGGTATTTTATCTAATGAATAAGTATTTGATAAATTAATTGTTCCTAATGAATTTTATCCGTATGTGCCAGATTATAAAATTATAAGTGCTCCCGTAAATTCAATGCCACATAACATGAGAAACATATAAAATAGTTTATTAATATTACTTTAATATTATTCATTAAAATACTTTTAAAATATTTATAGAAAAAATATAATTACTTTTTCAATTAATATTTTTTATCAGAATATATAGCAATGAAATATTTTCTATTTATTTTGTTGAATATTATACTCATTAGTATAACATTAGGTTAGGAAAAATTATTTTATATAATCATGAGTTAATAGACAATTTTATTTTCAGTGGAAAGCCGTCGTGACTGTATAGCCAGGAAAGGAAAGGACAGCCCATACTGTGTCTGTAACACCACTTATTGCGATGATTTGGATCCTATTGTTAAGCAACCGAAGGGAACGGTATTATTGTTTGAGACCAACAAAAGAGGCGATCGACTCAAACAAACTGTATTGAAAGCCTCGACACAAAATCTGGTGAATCAAAATGAAAAGTATGTTTGACTTATAATAATGAGCTTGCTAGTTAATTAGTTTTATATAATGCTAAATAAGAAATAACTATACTATTCTAATAAGACAAGTTTGAATATTAATTTATTGAATGACCCTTGTTATAATGTAAGATTTTAGTTATAATTGAAATATAACTTTACATTTCGTTTTAGAGATACAGAAACGGCTGATGAAAGTGTTGTATTGACTATCGATAAGAACACGAAATATCAGAAAATCATTGGCTTTGGCGGCGCTTTCACTGACGCGAGTGGTCTCAACCTGAAGAGTATGCCCCAAGAGATAGCCACAAATGTGATCAAGGACTATTTCTCACACAATGGTATTGAGTATAACATGGGTCGGGTGCCAATAGCCGGGTGCGACTTCTCTCCCCGCGCCTATACATACAATGATAAGGCGGACGATTTCGAGCTCAACTCATTTGCCCTACAAATGGAAGATTTAGAATATAAAGTAATAATTAATACCTTATAATTTTATCCTGATAATTTTTAGATTTATAATAATATATCACGTTAGTGGACGTACAGAATATTATTACTTTTTTACTTATTTAGTTTCCGTACATTAAATTGGCGAAAAATGTAAGCGCTAGCCCATTGAAACTGTTTGCCAGCCCCTGGTCAGCACCGGGATGGATGAAAACCACGGGACATACGGGTGACGCCGGGTATATACTTGGAAAACCTGGTGAGAAGTATTATAAAACGTGGGCCAATTATTTTGTCAAGTAAGACTTTGTAAATGAAAATACAAAACTAGATAAATATTTAAACTATTATAAAAAATCTTTAAAAAGTAACATAACTATAAATAAACTATTATAACCATTTGATTACCTGTTAATAAAACATACCTGTAAACTGAGCTCTCATCCAATGTGACGTACTAACTTAATGCCCCCTTTTGTATACTAGATTTCTAGACAAGTATAAGGAGAATGGCATAGAGTTCTGGGGGCTCACCATTGAGAACGAACCGGCGGCCGGGCGTCAGGAGCACCACGACTACAACGCTATGGGTTTTAACGCAACACTGGAACGGGATTTTGTGAAACTGGATTTGGGACCGGCACTCAAAAAGGCCGGGTATGGCCGGGATAAAATCAATTTAATGCTATTTGATGACGCCTGGGACCTACTTGAGGACTGGGTTGACACGAGTTTTAATGATAAGGAAACCGCACAATATCTCAATGGTTTGTCACATATCTAGGTATATAACGTGATATGTGCTAGTATAAAATTCACTCTATATAGGTATTGCTTATCACTGTTACGGGGGTGACCCGAAAAAATGGACAGCCTTAGAGAATGTTCACAGAAAACACCAGGATCAGTTTGTCATATCGAGTGAGTGTTGTCAAGAATTTAACACGCCCAAATCAGTACCCCCGGGAACTCTTATGCATTTGGGCAATTGGGGCGGTGCCGAGAGCTATGCCCAGGATATTATGAATGTAAGTACTGTATTATGTTGAGAATTTAGACTATTACCAATTATGTCATCTAGGGTACTTATTGATATAAGTAACATTGAAATTTATGTAATTATCATTTAAATAAGTATAATATAACATACTTATACTGAACTAAATTGCAAATTTTGAAAGCGTTTATGTCATTTAAATTGTGTTTATCGTAACTATTATGACTGAATGCAATAGAAATTATACAAACATTTCAGGATCTAAAACATAAATCACAGAAATAGTGTTTATTTAAAAATAATTTAATTGTTTAACAAGTTTTTTTGAAACCCATTCCACATGTTATCCCAGAATTTAGAGCACTGGACGAGGGGTTGGGTGGAGTGGAATCTGGCACTCGATATATACGGTCACCCGAATTGGGCCATGTATTCAGCGGAGGCGCCCATTCTGGTGGACCCCAAGGCTAAGGAGTACTACAAAGACACCAAATTCTACATTTTGGGCCAATACTCCAAATTCTTGGCACCCGATTCTGTGAGGGTTTCCATAAAAGGCGATAAAAGTGTCAATAATTTCGAGTCGGTTGCGTTTGTGAGACCCGATAACGGGACAGTAGTTGTTGTCTATAATACAAATAATGACCAGGTAGATTTTGTTATTAAAGATCCAAATGTTGGTCAATTAACCACTAAAATAGAGGGACATTCGGTGCAGACCTATATTTATTGGCCATAAATAAAAAACATTAATTTCATTTGAAACGTTGTTATATTGAGTGTGAATTTATTTAATTGTAAATGTTATGTTATATAATATACAATGTAATAAGAAAATAAAAATTACAATTCTTATAATGAATAAATACAAGTTTTCAATTTAAGTATTTTATTATTAATATTACTATACAATATTATATTAATATTACACAATAGTAAATATTTTTAAATTTTTATTTACTGACTGTATGTAATAAGTTTTGTAATATACTGCAATTTTATATGGATTAATAGTTTAAGTAAATTACATAATAATATCAAAACATTATGTCATAACACATAATATTTACTCAGGAATATTCTTTAATAATTTAAGTTCTATAACATTTACTTTAAGTTTTTGTCTAGTTTGATTATTTACATGATTTGTGTCAATATACCCTGTTTGACGCCCTATAGTGCGCGCACTATCTGAGAAAAAAAGTGATTTTTTGGGAAAAGTAGAGGGGCGCACTATACGTAGGGTGCGCATTATCTGAGAAAATTATAGTAAATAATTTTCAAAAAATATTTATCATAATTTCAAATTAAGTGGAAATCA
>CAJPVJ010000771.1:0-20595 GCA_905397405.1 Oppiella nova
AGTGGCAAATTAATTACATTGCTGAGATAAATCAATCTAAAAATGTCAATTTTTGGCTTTTAAACAATTATTAAAAATCAATGAAGTAAAATTTCGACAAATCCAGAAATTACTTTTCTTGGAATGACCTCGCGCATCATTTCCAAAAATCAGAACTTAAAAATATTGTAGTTTTTGAGATCTAAGCAATGTGTTGTAGCTACCGTTCCCTTAAGATTTAGGGAAAAGTTGGCATACGAGTATATTCGTGCCAAAGTTGCAAAAAATTTTGTTTTAATCTAGCTCAATTCTAACCCATAGTTAATTTAATACAACGATTAACAACCCTTTTGGCGCAGCTTTTATGATAACAGTTGTGATATTACAGTACTGGCCCTTTAGATGTGGAGAGTTGGGGAGCTCTCTGATTCAATTCAAGTAAAATATGGGGCATTCATTTATAACACCATCATTTGATTCTAATAAAGAACACTGTTGAAACCGGCCTAAGCTGGCAACCGGTATATTATGATTAAATGTTATAGTACTTTTAACAAAGAGACAGAATATACAAATTAAATTCTCCTGTGACCTTGGGTTCAGCTGCAGTGACCACTTTTGTCGGAAAATTTGGAAAAAGTTCTGGAGATTAGTCTTAATCTCAGATCTATTAAGTTTGACTTTTAGTATAATTTTGATTATTACTGTATTTTAAGTTATTTTCTTAGACTTGATTTGTATATATATTTATTTTATAACTGTATGGAAAACTACTAATGTTTTATATCTAAGGTTTAGAATTGTATTAATAATTATTTTATGTAAATTTAAAGGTCTAACACTTTTATAACTTAGACCTGAATATTGTATTTAAGAGATACTTATTTGTATGCTTTAAAAGTCTTATTCTGGACGCAGACCTGAGCGGGTGCTGTGCGGACAACCGTCCGCAATATCGTTATACAGTATCTATAATGAAGATTTGTATTGAGTGAAAGCGGGGGATTGATAACGAAGCACTATTTCTTATACGGATTAAAAAGATAAGCATCGGAACTCAAAAGTATAGGCATGGGCTAAAAGTATAAACCATAAAATAATTAATTTTATTATTTTCAAATTAGCTTACAAATATTGCAATTTGGGCGCAATTAATAAATTAATTTTAAATTAAATGCCGTTCCTCATATTAATTGCGTCCAAATTGCAATATTTGTAAGCTAATTTGAAAATAATAAAATTAATTATTTTATGGTTTATACTTTTAGCCCATGCCTATACTTTTGAGTTCCGATGCTTATCTTTTTAATCCGTATAAGAAATAGTGCTTCGTTATCAATCCCCCGCTTTCACTCCATGCAAATCTTCATTATAGATACTGTATTGTAAATAAAATTTATGTTTCTATTTGTTATCTAAAGTGTAGTTCCTCTCAGACTTAGTAGTATTTAGTCGACTCCTACGAGAAATGTTGAGTGAATGTGTGGTAGGACTTCCAGCGCACCGGTAGTCTGCCCCACTGCCACTCCAACAGGCGCCCAACGTGGGGCTCGAACCCACGACCTGAGGATTAAGAGTCTCATGATGTAGTCCTGTAGTCCGCCCCACTGCCACTGCCACTCCAAATCTGTTATTATAGATATGGAAATGTGATACTGTATGTCAATTTAGTAAGTAATTTTACATTGAATACGATGGTTAACTAAAAATCTTACCAAACAAAATAATAATGCTAATTATACAAGTTTAGTGTAATAAAATGTAAAAAATCAATTTGAATGTATAATTATACCAATACTATAATACTTTAGTATGAATGCTAATAATATGAATACATTGGTAGTAATGATGGGAATGTGAAACAAATGAGCATTAAATGAAATGGTGATAGGATTTGTTGGAGAGCTATATTGGACTCTATTTGTTGGCAATTGTTTTGGTATTTAATGTTTGAGTGTTTCAACAATTCTTAAGTCAATAATTGTGATGAAAAGCCTAAGACTAAAGACTAAAGTTAGAGCTCTTTTCCAGTCGAGTGAAGACAAATGAGTCTTTTTAAATGGATGGCAACTACTGTACGCCTGTATGGCTCGCATGCCAGTGCTCTACATCACTACATCCACACATATTTCACTCACTTTTATACTCCTTATGCTCCTTATACTGGTTATAGTCTGAAAGCACATACAAGTCATACATGCCATACATCCCATACAAGCCATCGATTACACCATTACCCACACAATCAAATCACATATAATGCACTCTAAACTAGTCTATACAGTACAGTACAGTACACTAACTCAGTTACCTTAGTTTGGGTGCAAAACTATTCTAATCTATATTTCATTTATATGGTTATTGACACTACGGTTATAGCATAGCATTTGTCAATTATAAAGCCATCCACTTATGCAATACACCACTTGCACTCCACTATCACGTACTAGTTATAGTTAATTCACCAAATTGATAAGTCACTAATCAAATGTCACCCAAAATGCATTTATATCCACTAATCATCAAACAGTAGAGATCTACTGTATAGAGTGGTCTAATAGAAAGTTCTTAAATATTTCATTTGTATTATAATTTGTTGTATAATATTATAACCAAAGCAATTATAATTTGTTTACTAAATCTTAAGGTAAGTTACTGCATTATAAGCCCAAGAAATAATTGTTCATTTACACTTTAGTCAATATAATTATCTTAACACCAAGAAGATCTATAATTGTTTAAAATATTGTGTCACTTGAATGATTATTAAAATCTTAATTTTCTCTAATAAAAATCATCAATTATCTGATACTATAGAAAATTTATTAAGCTTTCAATTCACTACTATTTATTTATCTACCTTTACATGTATTGTTTAAAATTGAAAGTGAATAAGTTATAGTTATTTATTTTAGAAATATATTGACACCTTATAAGTATACTCTAGTTTTTGAATGTGTTTTTATTATAAATAATCCAGACCATTTGTGAACTAAGTAAGTATTATTTCATTGTAGTTGCATCCCTTGAATAGACACTTGACTGTATAGCTAATGTGTTGTAATGGTAAAACAGCATCATTTTTTGTTAACAACCAGTGTGAAAAACTTGCCTTGAACATTTAAGGTTTACAGACATAGTTTAACTGACCAGTGGCAATTATGGTGGGTTTACGACTAACGAGCAGACTGACCAACTGTACAGTATTGGGGTGTACAGTGCACTATTTAGGGTATTTGTACAGTGTGTTTTAAAATCGAAATAGTGTACAGTTGTTTTATTGTTTTATTGTCAATCTGGCCAAAAATTGTCTATATTCAATATAAAATATTATACAAAAGTCTACTTCACTGTAGGTTAAAACATGTAAAACATATAAAACATTTTAATATATTGATATACTGTAGGCGCAAAAATATAGGCTAGTTTTGGCCAGATTGACAATAAAACAACTGTACAATGAATGTACACTATTTGTGAAATATATAAAAATATCTACACATATCATACCTTTACAAAAACAATAATAACTTTCATTTTAAATTAAAAATCTGTTTGAAAATACTGTACATTATTAGAGTGCTCAGTACATAGTTTACTATGTTTTAAAAATAGTGTACATTCAATCTAGTATTCATTAATATACTTGTTACGATTTTAAAATAAATATTGTACTATATTACATTTCTAATTTTATTGTTTAAATAGTGTACATATAATGTAATTTTAATGGTAACAGTTTGGAACAATTAAAAAATTTGCATTAATATGTAAAATAGGGTAAATTGAATGTTAACTATTTAAAAATAAAATAATATAATATAAAATATATAATATTAAAAAATAGAACAATTTAAAAATCTATTGAATTAGTTAAAAGTTTATAAGAATATGTATTTAATAAATAAAATTAACGTAATTTAACAATAAGACAAAATAATAATTTTTATTGTCGATTAAATTTTATTATAAATTTTACATTAAAGAGATCAATTCTCAAAAATATTGTAATTCAAATCCACGATAAAAATTGGTGTACATTAGTGGTACAATATTTTAGTTTTTTGTACATTATTTTAAAAATCAGAGTTGGTCAGTCTGTTAACCAGTAAGAATCCATGTTTAATAAAAATGATAATAAATATAATATATTATAATTCATAAACGTCAGTAGTTTTAAATAGAAATGGATTCATATTGAATTATTAAAGTAACGATATCAAATATAAATATAATTTATTATATGAGTTAGTAACAGCGCGACCAGATCCCAAGTATTTGACTTGACATTGAAGTATTTGGGGTGTTTGTCAAGTGACAAGGCAATGGGTAATACTTGACATTATAATGTATGATACTGATATGAACATGAATGATACTGTAATATTTTTATTAAATTTTAATTTTTATAATTAACTTGAAAAACAAAGAATATTATGAATTTCTGTTTAATTTTTTCAATTTATTGATAGTTATATTAATTTTGATAATAATAAAGTATGCAGAAATAATCTCTATTGTCCAGATTAATACTGGTAAATAATTCGACAAGAATTGGTGCTTAAAATAAAGTACCAATTAATAATAAATTTTAAATTGGGGAAATGGCACTTAATTATAGAAAACTAAGACAATTTTAAAAGGAATATTTTCCCAATTACTTAAATATTTAGGTTTAATTTAACAAGTTTAGTTTTTTAACTTAAAACATTTTTAATAACTTATTTCAGCATAATTTTAAGTTAATGTCATATTAAATAGTGTTATAACTATTATAAAAGCATAATTTAATTGTATTTTGCAAACAAAACTTGTCAAGTATTTGTCAAGTATTTTTTGAAGAATTTATTCAAAAATACAAGTATTTTCGATTTTGGATCTGGTCACACTGGTTAGTAATTAGTTTTCACAATACAAATGAAGTTAAATTTATTGAATTTACATTAGACTATGTGCTTTGCAAGTGTTTAATCATTTGAATCATTTATTTTATAATTGACTTAATACAAGCACAATTATGTTGAAATACTTAGAGATGACTTTATATTTATATTTTCTGATACAAGACTTTAAATTTAAATTAAAAAGTTAATAATTTAACGAACAATTGCAGGATATTTGAAATAATTTGCTGTGATTTAAGTTAAATAATTTTAACATATTATTTAAGTAATGCTTTATAAATATTTTTATCTGATGACCAACTATTTCAAATTTTAATTTGTTGTTCATCGTTAAATATTTAATAGATATTTACGGTTAAATGTTAAATATTTAAATATAGAAGTGACTAAGAATGACCACAAATGACCAGAAATGATCCACATACAATTCAGTTGATGATTGTGCGTTTTGTACATAAGAGATGTCAGTCATCTAATAATAAGCATACGATTGTGAATTGGTGTAGCAGTGATGTGTTAGCCCCATTTATACACACTTATTGTGTGAGTGATGTATGTAATGGTATGAGTAGTGCATGTTTACAGTGAATGATAGCGAGAGTCAGTGAAATGCATGCAATCGTCGTACGTATTGACTGTTGATTGCATAGACAGTGTCAGTGAAAGTGCTTACCGTTCAGTAACGGTATTCATATCACAGTCATATACCTGTGTCTATGTATTGCTTATGATTTGAATTGTGAAGTAATTAAATAATTAATTATATCACAAATACATATTTGCCATCACATCGACTACATTGAAGCCAATTCATTGAATCCATCGTTGCATTGGAGTATTGGTAACAATTGTATTGTTATTATTGTTATTATTGTTAGTCCTCTTATACCGTACGGTTGGTTACGTTAAGTGTTTCATATTAATATGTATTATAGTTATTATAGTTATTATAGTTATGGCACCGAATCATATGAATGTATGAATATATATCAATATAATGTTGGTGCTAAATATAGTAGAATATAGATCTAATAAGTAACCTAGTACAATTAAGTATTTGTATGCATATACAGTATACTGTAGTGGTGTAGCAGAAGTTCATATATCTATAGACTAAGACATTTGATGGCAATTGTGTGCTAATTGTGTCTGTTTTGTGTGTTTTGGTCATACAGTAGAGGACAAGAGGACAATGAGTTGGGCCAACACTAAGAAGAGACCGTCGAGTTCGTCGTCTCAAGGAAGGGATGGCAGGGATGGGACGGGTAGTAGCGGTAGTGGGAGTGGAGGACAGGGACGGGAAGGGCGGTCGCGGTCGCCGACGCACTCGCGCAACGGCCGCACCAACTCTGCCGATGAGTGGCACCGCTCGTCGTCATCGCCTCGACAACCACTGGGTTCGGGTCCACCCGTGTCTCCACTGCTGGTCAGACGCAGTCCCTCTCCCAACCACTACTACGACTTCGACTACTTCATGAGGATGTCCAACAGGATTCACGACGACTTCCGTGATGACCACGACCGAGGCAAGTGTCAACACACCCTCCCGACCAATACAGTCGGAGGGGACTGTCCATCAATACAGTCTTTGCTTTTATTTGTAGACTTCGGTACTTAACTGACGTATGTTTGAGCGAAATACTCATATAACATATAATTTTGAACTATTTTTCAATGCCTTTCTATATCTTCGCATCTCTAATTTCAATCGATATTAAAGTTAAACCATTGAAAGTGAATGCCTTACACAGTGCTGTCAGTACTGTCATCACAATAATATACAAATGTGTAAATGTAGGCCAATTGTGTGATATTATTATTATTATTATTGATATTAAGGTCGTGTATAGAATAAGTTGTGACATATTCAGCAGTGCTGACAAGTTTTTCATTTAATGTCTTAGTACTGTAGTTGATATTATTTTAATGAGATATAAGTTTGGGTCGATATTTGTCGGTAGAAGTAGTGTTGACTCGCAAATGAACACAATATAAGTAAATTTACGGTTTATTCATCGATGTTTATAAAAAACTTTTTATACATTGAAATAGAGTTTGATGTGACCAACAAATGACAATTACTGTGTACACTGTACAGTAACTGTATGGTAGTACTGACCGGTATAATCCTTAAAATATAAAATGGTGAGAATTACGGTAACAATTGTTGCAATGGTTGAGATAGTTGAGAGCTAAGTCTAATAGGTACAAGAGTTGCATATTTGGATGCACTACACAAATGCATTGATTGACCGATAAATTAATAAATATTTTAGAATTTTTTTTAATTTTCAGATTCACTAAACGACTGCCTATTTATTGATCGTATCGTACAATTAGCCACTCATTGACGGCATATTTATTCATTAGTTATTTCAACCGATTATTAAGAATAATATATTTGAACTAAATTTTTCTGGAGTTTAATAAACTATTAACAAATTGATACAATTATCGGAAACATAGCGTACCATATATTTATTTTAAAAAAGGTTTTATTAAAGGAAAGTTTTGAATATATTAATTAAGGATAAAAAAGTTTGTTAATCAATGCCATTACTATTAGAGTTATGGTTTAATTAATTGTTACTTTATTACTGTGAATACAAGCGACAAATTGAGCTAATATTAGATAAATTGTTGAGTACCGGTAAATGTTGATTGAAACCTAAATTGATATACAGTACAGTACAGTACAGTACAGTACAGTACGGTGCATTTACTGTACTACATGAGTGTATGTTGTATGGAAATGGATGAATGAATGAATTGACTAATTGATAGATTGACTAATTGTTTGACAGAACTGTTCAGCGAAAGCATTTGCAACAGTATTAGTGGACAGGAAGTGGTGTTGTCTCAACACAAGCACTCGAGTCTATGTATACAATGGCTGATTGAGAACACGGGCAACACTGAACTGATCCGAAAGTTGGCCGAAAGGATATGTGTGTCGACCATATCATTGGACTATATGATGAATCAGAGCAGTAGTTGCGTCCTTCAGGCCCTCATTGAGGCCACACTCAAGATATTGTCCAAAGAGAGCTCTCACGGCTCAGGCACTTCGGGCGGCGGGCAGAGTGAGCGCAACATGAAGTGGAGCACCCATTGGTTGCATGACATCGGAAAGTTCATAGTCCAGCACATGAACGAGTTGCTCGAAGACACCAACGGCTCTCATGTCATGATCACCACACTGGAGGCTATGGGTGGCATAAGAGTGGGCCGGCACTGGAGCCGAAAGACTATGGGTTTCGGAATGAAGACAAACATTCACTCGGAGATAGAGAAGGATGTGATAATGAAAGAGCTGCCCCTGGCGTTCAAGCATTTGCTCAAACGGTTTGCCAAAGTGCTGGTGTTGGAGCGCCCGGACCGGGAGCTGAAGGAGATAATTCTGGGCAAAGCCACCTCTTTGGTGCAGTACCTGTTGTTTGTGTTGAAGGTGCGCTACCCAGAGCTGTGTCAGCTGGTGGTGCGCCGGTTGGTTGAGATAGTATTTCTGGACGACGAGAGCAAGTTCGCGATCACGACGTCGTCGGTGTCGGCCTACTTGGTGGAGGCGGTGATCCTGGTGTCGAACGAGCACCGACTGTCGCGCATATGGACCAAACACCTGAAGGGCAACCTGAAGGCGATGTGGAAGCACGACATCGCCAACTTCATTGTCCAGCGCCTCATCGACGCCGCACAGCAGCAGACATTAGTAAGACCTCATAATTGCCTACTCTTCCACCTATTGTCTTATTATTGCTATTATTGTCTCCACTGCTGTCCACTCAATGTCCACTCATTCAAGCAAATTATTATTCATTATAATTACAATATTATTATTATTATTATGATTATTGTGTTTGTTCTTCACATTCACTCACAATCTTGTCATTTGATTCACATCTCGAGAGATTTATTAACAATCAGTTCAGTCACAGCATTTGTCCCCAAAATTAAGACAAGTATTTGTCAATTGTTTTGCATTTAGTTCTCAGATATCTGTGAAGAACTGTTTCCGAGTTTGGATTCAATATTCCGTAACAATAGGCCCGGTATTGGTGTTTGCCTTTCAAAGGCGTGTCAGAAGTTTGGTCCGTCTCAGCACGACTTCATTCATGTAATTGTCGACCAATTGATCCATTGATGTGTTGATGTGGCGACTGACGACAGGTGTTTGTCGCTGTTGTCAGTGGTCATGTCAATAGACATATGATGTGATGGTATACAGTATGTGATGCAGTAATGATATTATGTGTGATGTAGGCGCTGATGAAGTCATACCACTGTTTCGAGCCAAAGGAGCGTCAAATACAATTAGTGCCACTAATGCTGTTCGGCGAGCAGACGGGGACAGGGCGTCCGGGAGGACAGCAACAGCAGCACAGTTACGGCGCCCACCAGAAGCAGGACATCTGGCTTCACGGCTCACTGATGTTGCAGTACATCTTCGGCTTCGATGATCCCTACAAAGTGACCAAAAGTCTGTTAGCTCTCGAGCCCAGAGAGATCGTGTCGGTGGCCAACGACAAGAGTGGCAGTCATGTGATCGAGACGTTCCTTCATAGCCAGACAGTGGCGCCTAAACACAAGGCACAGCTCATTGACCGCCTCCGGGGCTCATACGTCGATATGGCTAACGATCGGTTCGGCTCAAGGATTGTTGATCACGTGTTGGCCACCGTTGACTTCAAGCTCAAGACTAGTATTATGGATGAGTTGGTGGCTAAGGAGTCGCATCTAAACAGCACCCGTAATGGCTATTATTTGGGCAAAAAGGCCGGACTTTTTCACTACAAGAACCGGAACGACGACTGGAAAGAGGAGGAGAAAAGTCGAGTCAAACGGCGCCGAGAAATGGAAGATATCTTCTATTGCGAGCCCAGAATGAGAGTACAGAGACTCAAGTGATGGTCGACTGACTGGTTGTCCCATTGTTTTCAACTTTTCGCACTCTTTTTTATCAATCTATCAAATGGTTATAAGACTTGTGTTAAATATATTATTAAAGTATATTTAAATATTATTATTATTATTGAATTTAATTCAAAAATATTTAATTTGAAAAAATGTCACTAATTTTGCAATATTTGACAACAAATACAATACAGAGAGATGTGTTTGGATTTGACATGTTTTTGATGTATTGAAAGATTTATTCAAATATCAATTAAAGAATATGTTTTGTTAGTTAAATACGTGATTGCCTTCAATTGTGTTCAATTTAGAGGTCATACAGTCTTAGAGTTTTTGGTAATACAAATGAAGAGCGACTTATTTATTAAATCATTTAATTTCATACAAATAAAGGACTTTCTAGTATTTTCATCAAATAAAACTCCACTCAGGTATTCATTTCAAGAGCTGTGCTGTGCTTTCAGTTTCTATTGTGTTGGGGCTGGAGTTGTGGTCCTTTGAATCGTCGGGTATCACCACCTGCGCCGCGATTGAAACCACCACCGCCTCGGTTTCGGTATCCGCCGCCCGAATAGCCTCTGTAACCATAGCCTCCACGGCCGCGACCATAGCCTATGCGCCGGTAACTGAGAGGCACTCCAAAAGTCTCAGAATTCAGTTTACGTTCGGCCTTCCAGTCGATGCGCTGAACATTTCTGCACAAAGAGATGGACACAATTATTAGGCGAGAAAACATCAAACAGTAGCCAACAGTGCAACAAATTCTGACCCCTTTTCGCGCTCCAGTGCTTCACAGCTGATGGTATCGAAGAAAGACTTGGTTTTGTCGTAGTGATCCGAATCCACGCCATCTTTCTCCCCATTAGTCGAGCCATCGTTGTTGGCGTTGGTCTCGGGTTTGTCTTCTTCTCTGGGCTGTACATCACTGGAGTTGCCGTCGAGTTTCAAACGAGTCAACTGCTTCTCCATCTCCGAGAACTCCTCAAATCCCTTCTCGAAATCGAATTCCTTATCGAATTTCAAGGGCTCTTTGGGGACTCTGTTCTGGTTTGGAATCCGATTCTGTGAACCCCTCTGGGACTGGGGTCGCGATTGAAGTGGAGGTCGGCGCTGACCAATGCCTCCGTCTCTGGCGTTGAATTGTCTGTTATAACCACCAAAACGATTGTTGGTCTGCATCTGCATTGGCTGCGAATGATTGCTATTTTGCCGGTAATTGTTCTGTTGTTGTCCACCAGAGCCTCGTCTGTTGTGCCCATAAGAGTAGTTCTGATGATAGCCCTGTTGACCGCCAGGGCCGCCGCCACCACCACCACCACCTCGACGGTATTGATGGGGTTGTGGGGCCCCTCCTCGGTCTCGGTCTCTGTCCATCACTCTGTCATTCTTCTTGTGATTCTCTTTGCTTTGCGTAGGTTTCGAGGCATTCATCTGAGCGGCCAATGTTTCCGAGTGAGGGCTGTGTCGGTGCTGTTGAGCGCCAGTAGGCGTTGAGTTCTGTGACCGCGAGTCGTTAGAAGCGGTGGACTTGAAGGCGCCCATCGTTAGAGAGTTGATAGCATTTTGGCCCGAAGTGAAAGCCGGTGCAGCCGAGCGTTGGCCTGAATTGGCGCTGATAGCGGTGTTCGTATTGCCGGACATCTGCGGGAATGTCGTCGACGGAAACGTTGCGCCAGAAGTAGACGTCGAGTGCTATTCAGAGATACAGACAATCGTTGTTAGTATGAGTGACAGGAAGTGACAGTCAATGAGACGCACGGCTTGAATAATGGCCGGATCTGCGAGTCCGGGGGCTATACTGGCCGGTGGGTCGTCTACTATCAGATCCTTGATATCGCCGGCTCTGAAGATTATGTACTCAAAGATCTCATCCCTTGGCGGCACTTGTCGTTCAGCGGACCGGTCTTCAGTGCCATACGAGCGCACTGTCCGTACAATCAGTCAATGGATCAGTGAAAGGGTCAATGGATGGATCAATGGGTGAATGGATCAACAAATCCAATCAACGGACATACCTTTCGACAGAGCAATCGTCGACTCTTTGGGGTCAATAGTGTAGAGTATGCCTTCATAGCGTATCTCGGACTTGGATATAAGCGATATCTTACAGCCGAGGAATGGTGTGGTTGCCATCGCCATCAGCACTCAAAGACAGTATCACTGATTGATAGGCACACTAAACACCAAATGAATGGATCAGTGGATCAATGGATGAATGTGTGGACACAATAGCAGTCACACAGTGAACAGCGCTCTCAGTAACAGTCAATACATACAATGAATACAGACCTGAGGCTCACTTCAGCATATAATATACAGTATAGTGTAGTGTTGAGCACAACTCGAGACGAACAAATGAGACCAATAGCTGCGGTCAACACATCTCTTATGCTCTTCAAGTGTCGAGCGCTGCACTCGAGCTCAATGTCACACATCCAGCCATTCATCAATTACGTGCACATCGTATGCATTGAGTTTGATTCAAATACAAGCCTACAGTGGACTCTATTAAATGAGTTGGTGGTCGAGTCAAGTGGACCGTCAATGTGAGCACAATTGGCACTGCATTGGCTGAGCAGTGACTGTTTGGTAGACATTGAACTGGGAGTATGTGTTGGGTTTACACGACATGAAAGTCAATCACAATTAGGTAGCAATAGGTGAGGCATAGTGTGTGTTAGTGTATGTATGCGACCAGTGATGGCACCAAACGAATGTGTCAATTGATGCCAGTGTACGTACAGTACAGTATTATACACACTGTAGTGTTGGCTAATACTGTATCCAAGTCTATGACTGTGAGTGTGTGTGAGTGCTCCAGCAGTGGTAGTACTGGCATTGGTGTTGACTGGCATACAGTGTGACTGTAGTACACTGTACTGTACTGTACTGTATGATGCATTTGATGGCAAAATGGCGTCAACGCAAAAGTCATTTGAAGAGATGCTGTCCTCAGAAGTAGACGAGTCTGAGATCACAGCTCTCGTGGGATCTCTCTCTCAACTCGAACACAAACCACTCGCCACCAAGACTTCACTCACCCCTCTCACGCCCGTCCCCATCACCCCCACCCCTGTCCACAGTGTCAACAGTGGCAACAGTGCAGTGTCTGCAGCACTCGTAGTCAACCACAACCACAACAATCAACACACACTACACGCTCTACAGACTGTCCCTTCGGTGCCCAACACTGGCATCACTTCCATGACTGACGCCAACACTCACCACAAGCTGAAGATCATGACTCCCATGACTAACACCACGAACAACACCATCAATAACACTCAGAATAGTACCACGAATTCAAACATTAATTTAAGTGTCAATAATAATAGCATTAATAATAATAACAACAATAAAGGATTGGTGGCATCGCTTCCAGGAGCTGTTCCGGCCAGTGGTTACATATCGCAAGTGACCACTGCTTCGGTAAGTGTTGTAATGTGATGAATATGACAGCAATGGTAACTGTAATGCCTTATGTCTCATGTGTTGACTGTCACCGTCAGAACGCATCCATGAATTCGGTGACGACTGGTGTGGCGGCCAATCAGATCATCAAGAATGCGATTCAAGTGTCGGCGATGGCTAACGGGAGTCCGACGTCCTCTCCGTCTCCATTACAACAATCACTGCGAGGGCCGACCCCGACCTCCATCTCTTTGAGTGCAATAACGCCGTCTCTAGTGATCACTCCCAACAAGACGGCACCCAATGTGGGCGTCGGTGTGGCGCCCAAACCCGGACAGACATTACTTATCGCCACCACAAAAGACGGTCCAATGATAGTGCAGCCGTCGGGCAACCCATTGCCCCAACAGAGCCTTAACAGCGGTGCCGACGCCACCAACAGTGCCGTCACCACGTCATCGGTGGTTACAATCGCATCGAGGAATATGGTGTCGTCTATGGCCAACTCGGGCTCACAGCAGCCCAACCTTATGCAGCAGTTGGTGGCCAACCATCCCAACCAAATCCAGTTCCAATTGGTGACGAACGTGAACCCCGCTAGTCGGCCCCCACCCGCCAACCCCAATATGGGCCCCAATGCACGCACTTTGGCCCCACGGGTTGTACAGCTGCCCTCCAATGTTCGACTCACGCAACAACTTCTCAGACCCGGAGGTACTCCCTCTTTTGGACAGGTATGTGTTTCGCACGATTACATAGTCTATTGCTTGTAATGTACGGCAATTGTAAGAGTATTACTGTTTAGGGGACGATAACATTGCCGTCAAACCTGGTGAGGGCCGGCACTATATTCGTGAAGACGGAAAATGGTCAGGTGCATATGGTGAACGTGGCGCCCCCTCCCACGTCCAACGCCCAAACCCCTTCTAATCTGCCGAACGCCACCACATATCGCTTGCAAGTGCCCACCACTGGGGCCCCCACACCGACCACCGGCATCAGGAATATGATTCCCAATCAACACATCGTTTTGCCCGTTTCGATGCCGGGCGCACAGCACCGGGCGACCCAACCCGGGGCCCCGCAGTCACTGAACACACAGTTGCACATCTCGACCGCTGCGGCCAACCAACAGGCGGCCACCACTCCCTCACAGATGTCTCCCAACACCGCCAAAAAGAAATGCAAGAATTTTCTGTCGACTTTGATCCGGTTGGCCAGCGATCAGCCCCCGAATGTGGCCAATAATGTCAAGAATCTAATCCAAGGCCTTATTGTAAGTGAGAGCCAACACCTGCAACGACTGCATGTATTGATCTCATTGTCTCCATAGGACGATGCAATACAACCCGAAGACTTCACTAATCAATTGCAACGCGAACTCAACTCTTCCCCTCAGCCCTGTTTAGTACCATTTCTTAAGGTATTTATTGACTGAATGCCTATTCATTGAATGCTGAATGCCTCTAATGTGTTGAACTGTTACGGCCACAGAAAAGTCTGCCATACCTGAGGTTCTCGTTAATGCAAAAGGAGCTGACGATTGAGGGCGTGAGACCACCACCTAATGGGACGGTAACGCTGCCGCCGCACTCGCAACATATTCCGCAGATTCAGGTAATGGTGTGAACAGTGATATGACTGCAATGATTGCAATAACGCTGACTATGTCTATGTCTATGTCTATGTCTATGTCTGTATTTGACAAAAGATCGCTCAAACGCCACGACCGGGAGTGACACAAACGGTCCGTTTATTAACACCGATGGGCGGACTGATGGCGGCGACGGCCGGTCAGGCGACCACTGTTTTGACACCAATCCAACAGACTTCAGCACAACGACTTCAAGCCCCGCAGAATGTGGTGCGAACACCAACCGCGCCCACAACCAGCACATCCCGGAGCTCATCGAAATCGAGTTCATCGAGAGCTCGAGTGAGTGCACAGAAAGACAAGGAAAAGAAGAACAACTTCTCGTCCACTCTTCGCGACGATGACGACATCAATGACGTGGCGGCGATGGGAGGCGTCAACCTTCAGGAGGAGAGTCAACGCATACTATCGAATGCTGAGACTGTGGGCCAGCAGATCAGGTCCTGTAAAGATGAAGACTTTCTGTTCACCACTCCATTACATAAAAGGATTAACGAAATCGGTATTGAATTTAAAAGACATTGTTTTGTTATACAATTAATTAATTCAATGATTGATTTGTTTGTTTATTTATTTATTTATTTATTTATTTATTTATTTATTCATTCATTCATTGAATGTCTGATCAATAACAGCAAATAAGTATGGATTGGATGAGTGCTCTCCTGAAGTGGTATCACTTGTCTCGCATGCTATTCAGGAAAGACTGAAAACATTGGTCGAGAAATTAGGAGTGATAGCTGAGCACCGGCAGGAACAGATCAAGGCATTGACACACTCTTACTCTTGAACACATGAGTACTTGTTGTTGACAGTCATTGTTTGCTTGATTAGAGTTATGGCAACTACGAAGTGGTGCAGGACGTGAAGGGACAGACGACTTTCCTACAAGAATTGGATCGAATAGAGAAGCGTAGACATGAAGAACAGGAGCGGGAGGTTCTGATTAAAGCGGCCAAAGTATGCGTTGTGTGGATGTAGTGTAGTGTATGTGTTGGTTGTGCTGACAATGTGTTTGCTTGTTGTGTATAGAGTCGGTCTAAAGCTGACGATCCGGACCACATCGCCATCAAACAGAGGGCCAAAGAGATGCAGAGACAGGAGTTGGAAGAGTTGCGACAACGCGAGGCCAATGAGACGGCATTACAGGCCATCGGAATGCCGAAGAAGCGGCTGAAGACGAGTTTCAATTCGATGTCCGTTTCGTCCAACAATTCGTTCTTAAGTCCGGCGACCAATTCAGGCCTTAACTCATTCCCATTGAACTCTCAGACACCCCTTAAACCGGTATGTGCTCTACAGTAGTGTTGATGTACTCATTGAATGGATGTATTGATGTATTGACAGATGAGACGTATAAAACGGGTCAGTCTGAAGGACTTGCATTTCCTGATGGAAATGGAAAAGGACACCGTTAGGAGACCTATGCTCTACAAGGCTTACCTCAAATGACCTCAAATGCCACTCTTTTGTCTCATTTATTCTGATTTCATACCAGATATGCTTTATATGAATACAAGAATTGTTCAAAACTATTGGTACAGTACCGGTAGTCTTATTTAAAGCCATTTCAATGATTTGTTCGACAGATTATGTAAAATATAGCAAACATAGTGTAAAAAGGAGACAATTTGATACAACTATTGATTCATTCATTGAGAATATAGCCCATGTTTACTCAAATTAGGGTAAATCTTATAAATATATAAATATATTATTATTCATAAGTCTAAAGTCTATATAAATACCATTAAATATATTGTATATGATGTGAAATTGATTGTTGTCTTAACCTTACCATTGAAATCATTTGAATCATTGTTTCGGTGACAACAGTTTCTAATGAATATATTATGAATCAGAAATAATTATATTGATTGTTGATAATTAAGTTAAAATAGTGATCAAGATTGTTTTTGACAATTTGTTGAATAAATTTATATCAAATTATCGCACGATTTGTCCATTTATTTGAGAGAAAGAGAGAACATTGTGTTGAAAGTGGCGCTACTCTCACAACACACACACAGTGTGACACACATGGCATTCACGTGTCTATAGTATTGACAAACAAAACACCGATTGTTTGGTGTATTGATAGAGTGGAGTGACTGTGAAGTCGTGCCAAACAATCAATGGTCATATCATTAGGCTTTGAGGGCAGCGCTAATAAGTTGGGCATTGGTGTCGTCAGAGATGGACACGTGTTGTCTAATCCAAGACTTACTTACATCACACCAATAGGAGAGGGTATGTGTTGTGGTGACTGACTGTACAGCGATTGTGATGATTGTAAGTGATATCTGATCCTATGGTGACACTCGAGGTTTTGAGCCGCGAAAGACAGCCCAACACCATCGGACACATATCCACGCATTGCTGTCTCGAGCACTGAAGGAGGCGGGGGTGAGGGGTGAGGACGTGGATGTGATGGCTTACACGAAGGGGCCGGGAATGGGCGCACCTCTCGTCTCAGTGGCGGTCGTCGCGCGAACTTTGGCTCAACTTTGGGACAAACCTTTGATTGGAGTCAACCATTGCATCGCTCGTGAGTCCATGCAATCGATGGCAACCATTGAATGATTGAATCAATGAATTAATGGCAGACATAGAGATGGGTCGACAGGTGACAGGAGCCAAGAACCCGACGGTGCTATACGTGAGCGGAGGTAACACTCAAGTGATTGCTTACAGTCATCGCCGGTACCGCATATTTGGCGAGACTCTGGACATTGCCGTTGGGAACTGTTTGGACCGATTTGCCCGAGTATTACAAGTAATGCACATTTGTGTCCATTATTTGCATTGCAATTGTCTCTAATGGTAACTAATGGTAATGATGATGATTATGATGACAGTTGTCTAACGATCCCAGTCCTGGCTATAACATTGAGCAGTTGGCCAAGAAGTAAGCCGCAACTGATCGTATATTAATAGCAAGTATTCCCTTTGATAACACTTACGACTACTACTCTTAGAGGACACAAGTTTGTGGCGCTTCCGTATGTCATCAAAGGGATGGACCTCTCGTTTTCGGGTTTACTTTCGTTTATAGAAGTATTGTTTGGTTTTTTGATTCAATTATTTATTCATTTATTTAACAACTAATAGCTTATAATACAGTAGAGAGTGATTCTCGATACAAATTGAATGAATAGTACATTGTATTGATTGCAATGAATGTCTAAATGTACAGAAAAGAGCGCAACAATGGATCCAAAGTGGAGAATACAGTGCCGAAGACCTGTGCTATTCGCTACAGGAGACGGTGTTCGCAATGCTGGTCGAGACCACTGAGAGGGCTATGGCTCACACCAACTCTTCGGAAGTGCTGGTCGTGGGAGGTGTCGGATGTAATCTAAGACTCCAACAAATGATGGCAATTATGGCTCAAGAGAGAGGCGCTCAGGTGTTTGCCACAGACGACCGCTATTGCATAGACAACGGAGCAATGATCGCACATACCGGTGCTCTCATGTACGAGTCGGGACAAGTGACTGATTGGGAGCACACGTTCTGCACACAGAGGTACCGGACCGACGAGGTGGAGGTGACGTGGAGGTGATGGCCGTCAACCATGTAATCAATGATGTAATGAATGAATGAATGAAATGATTATAATTTTAATGAAACGTTTGGTTCATTCAAATGAAAGAGTCATTCAATGTGTGCATTGAGTCTAATTGTCTGCATTGGAGTCTCGTTTGGTTTGCAGTTCTTTGAGAGCACTGCTGAGGAATGCGAGATGTCCTTTCGGACACTTGTTGGCGTAGTGACCCTTTTCGCCACACTTGAAACACGTCACCTGATCCAGGGGTCGGTACACCCTTTCCTTTTGGTCTTTGCTGTTGTCTGCGCTCTGATTCTTGACGTGGTTTCTGTCGAAATTGAAATGAGTTTCACTACTATTGACGGCCACTGAAGACATTTGGATGATTGGGACGGCGTTGTGGTTGGCTGTGGAGGGCATGTGGTGTTGATTCTGGTGTTGGTTGTGGTGCTGTTCCTGCAGTTGGTTCAGCTTATGCTGAATGGCTTCCTCGCGTTGTTCGGCAGTCATAGCGGGGCACTGATATATCTTGTGTCCCGATTCGTTGCAGTAGTGGCACACGACGGCCCCCTTCTTCTGAGTCAACTGATCCGAACTGATGGGCAGATCGAAGCGCATGTGAACGTACTTACAGTCGGGGCCGTCGGCACAGAAGCCGCAGATGTAGTTAAGACACGCCACGCGACGGGTGTGTCGGTGGCGACAGTTGGGGCCGTGTCTGCAGAAGCCGCGGTCATACCAGGGACAGTCTCGCACCTTAGACTCGGGGTCGATGTGGAGGAAGGGACACTCCTTGTTACTGCACGCGTGGAAGCGGCTGTAGAAGTAGCACTCTGGCATCTTAGACATGTCGTACTCGTGCAGGAATTCGCAGAGATCTCCCTTTTTGCACAGACCTCGCAGCCAATGCTTACACACCACTGTCCGGTCGGGCTTTATGTGTCGGTACGGACACATGGCTGCCCGCGCGCACGACCCGCGCAAGTGAAACAAACACGTGGCCGCACCCGACTTGTCCATCCCCGCGAAGGGCAGGGGAAGGGCGCCGATCTGCTCCTCGAGGTCGCGCTCGATGTCGAACGATAGGCCGTCCACTGCGGCCACGATCTCCTCCATTGTGCGGCAGAGGGTTAGTGTTGGCAGTCGTGTGGAGTGTGGGAAGTGGTGGTCGACACAAGTGACAGCTTATGAGAGACGTTGGGTGGCGCTGGCGGTCAGGCGACAGTCAGTCACAGCAGTAATGGTCGGCAAAGAGGGCACGGATTTGATTGGTGTCCGCTTTGACGGCAATCCTATCACAACATTCACAACAATTTACGATCACTTCAATGAAGACACACCGATGGGCTGCACAACAATTACGTCCACTTATTACCAAACTTATTAGGATTGGGACGAACAACCCACGAACACAAATACATAACGCTTTTAGGTGTGTGCGGTCACTATTACAGTGGTCTACACCCTACAGGTCACAAGGGATCCCTTTTCCCTTAAACTTGCCTTTCCCTTCCCAATCCCTTAAGGGAACGGGAAGGGAAGGGGAATCAGAAATCATATACGGGAAGGGAAAGGGATTCCCTTTTTGGATGTAAGGGATGTTAGGTTAGGTTAGGTTAGGTTTTTTTCCTTGGGCCAGCAGTAAGGGGACTGACCCATACTGATAGTCAATTTATTTGATTTCTGATAAATTGAATACAAATAATATAATACAAGTAATTAATAAAATAGTAAATGAGTCATAATTATGGCGTCGCGTCAGGCGTTATATAATTAATTACAGAAAACAAATAAGTATAATGAAGAGTCAAATATAATGAAATATGACGCCTTTGCTAATGGATATAGGCGTCAGACGCGTCGGTTGGGGTGTTTGATGATTTGGTTGAGGGTTTTTATGCGTTCAAATTTTTGAGTCTTTATTACTTCAGAAGCGAAGTTTTCAAAACATTTGGTGAGTTCGGCGTCGTGTGACGCCAATGTGAAAGGCGTTTCGTTTTTAAGAGAACAATAGGAGATATATTGATGTCGTTGACAGGCATATTTAGGGCACACTTTAAAGAGATGTTCTATTGTTTGTTTGGATGAGTCATCGCACGGACAGTTGGCGTCGTTGCAGATCTTGAATCTGTGCAGATAACCCTTGGCGAAGGCATGACCAGTGAGTGTCTGCGCCATCTCGAATG
>CAJPVJ010000772.1:0-20594 GCA_905397405.1 Oppiella nova
ATGCTTTCAATAAGCCAAAGGCTAAACCTAAACCAATATTTCTATACATAATTATCTATTACTACAGACTAATTGGCATCACATTTGGTGGACTAACATTTAATGATCAAGGTATTCAATATAGCAGGTCTTTGGATATATTTGGCTATTTATGTACCATAGTCCATATTATCATGACAATATGGTCGTATATAAGATCATTTACGTCATATTACACAATTGTTATAAAGCAGACTGGTCATTTATTCATATATTATTCATGGATATGCTTTGGGTTTCTATGGGCAATTACTATTATCATAAATGTATTAGTCATACAATTTTATGGCTTTAAGGTGTTTGAAAAATTTTTCGGCCATAGAATTAAAGGTTTGTAACATTTTCCCAATACATTGCATGAATAACATTTACTTATAAAATCTAACATGTAAGCTAGATCATATGAACACTTGTTTGATAATAATAATCTATGGCTTACAATGCTCATGTAAGTTACCTTGTAAGAATTTTATATTTTGTTATAAAGTTTAATGATTCATTAAATAACAAATTAACAAATGTTGTTATTTTATAACTAATATACAAAAATAAAACATAAAATTATAATAGTGTTTTTTAAATTAAAAGTAATTATAAATAAAAGTCATATTTAAACATGTTTTATGATCACTTGAGCAAATCTTTCCAAACTTATATAAATAACCTTATTTTAAATAATAAGTATAATACCTATAATATTAATTACAGTTTTACTATCTAAGCAAGCATTTATTTAAAAAAACAATAAATTAGTATTATATTTTTAAATTATATTCTAAACACTATGAAAATGATTACTTATTACAGGTACAGTAAATTGTAATTTCTAACATTTTTAACAATTTAAATTAAACCATTCAAGATAATTTTATCCTAATAAATCACAATTGAATACAAGTTTGTAATATAATTTAATCATTTCAGATAAAATGACACTCTACCTTGCTGTCATATCTTGGTTTAGTCACATATTTGGCGGTTATATATTCCTCGGGTATCAAATGTATGCCTATGGGTGGACAAGTGTCGAGGACATAGCTCTAACAGCTGGTGACACCATATTCAAACCACCCATACTATACATCATAAGCATAACTACCTGTGCCGTGTCGTTGGCGGTGTCACAAACTTTAAAGTCGTGGCAATTGACTATTGAAAGGGATAAAAGGGCCCAGACTGTTTGTTATATTAGAAAGTCATTTGCAGATTTACGGAATAATATATACGTTATTGATGGAAAAATGATGCTGGTAAATTTTAATTATAAATAATAGTAATAATAATAATTTATGGAGCTAATTTTAGTTTACAGTTCATTAATTATAATAATATATAATTGAATACTGAATATAAATTTTGTAAAATTTTTTAATTTACTTTTTTTCATTTATATCCTAATTTTTCATCTACCAGGCTCAAATAGTTGACACATTGACTACGATGATATTTATGATGCTAACAATCTATATTGTAGTTGTGAGCCAGGGCATATACGAAATCAGTGTATTACGACGATTACTATTTGGAATATTGATCCAGGTGTTCATTAAACTAAACATTAGTTGCTTTGTAAATGGCCTGGTTTATGATGAGTCGGAAAAGTTGTTGTCGTGTATGGACTCCGTAGATATTACACGAATGAATACAAATGACCCGGGCTTTCGAGAAATACAGCTATTTATGACAATTAGTCGTAGTTTTAAGTGCGGTTTCACTATTGGAGGGATTATGCCTTTCAGAAAAACTACCTTGCTATCGGTAATATTTAATTCTTTTGAAATGTTCAATGAAATAATAATTAATTTATTAACAGATTTACAGTTTTATACTGACATATAGTGTCATACTTTTCCAAACGGGAGCTTTTGATCAATTTGATAATAAAGGATCAAGCAACCATTAGAATTGCTATTTTAAGGCTGATTTATAAAGCTTATAACAAACATTTAAATTGTAATTCTTCATTAAATATATGCATTTATTTTAACATACCTTTAAATACTGACGCAACCTGGTGCAATAGGACAGCCTGTTAAACATTATAGTATAATGTTTATACAAGTTGGTAATTTACATTAAACCTAGTACACTTTGTATTATATAATTATATGAGCGATAGAAAGTTGAAGTATGCTCTGCACTATTAATGAGTAATATTAATAATAGTATTATTTAAATAGTTTGTATATTAAATTCAGTATACAAACATTTTAATGATAAAATTACATTAATAATATTTTTTAATTGAAAATCGTTTAAAATAATATAATGTCAAATGTATATAATTTTTTTAAATTTTAACACAAATCCCTTTTTATGTTTACGCCGTTGTCTCCTATTATATGATTTTCCTTAACTTTGTCGGCTAATTGTGCCACTAATAGCTCGCATGCATAATACTATCTATTTATAATAGATCTAATTACTACTTTTTAATCATCAAGTTATAATCTACTTGCTATTTATAATAGTAAGTATCTTGTTCATTCTAATAAATAACATTAATTTTAAATAAAATATTTGTATTTTTTGTAGCTTATATAAATTAATGGCAGACATGCGCTCATAATATACAGGATATACGTAATTATAACACATTTGAAGTCAAAAGGTTATGACTGGAGAGCAGAGGGTTTGAGACCAGTGTATTCCTTACACAGTCCGTTTTATACGTTACTAACCTTTGTACTCTAGTTAAACTTGTTTTCACACTCGACACATCTTTACTGATGTTTAAAATATTAAGTACAAAGGTTAGTAACGTATAAAACGGACTGTGTAAGGAATATACTGGTCTCAAACCTGGTCTCAAATTGAGACAAGACTTTTAATATAAGCATAACCTCATTACATGACTATTGGGTGTAAACGTCTTACAGTTTATGTCATATAATATAATAATAGTTAATACCTTTGTGTCGGACATAATTTTGAAGCCGATGTTACGGTTTACGTGGATCTCGTAGTCTTCGAAGTATTGGTTTTGGAGATATTTAGAAACAAAACCACAAACCCTTACCTCTTGATTGCCATCTGTAAACCGGTCGTCCATTACACTTAAGATGTGTTGACACATTTTTCTGCACTTTATTATTCAATTCGTTTCGTAAATATTTTGGAGAATCGTTTGTCAAATCAAGTTTTGGTTGATATCAAAGTTTCCAAAAGTCACCTTAAAATCAATGTTATCATTTTAATAATTCACAAACATTTACTTAAGTTCATAGACTTTCTATTACATTAATAAGATTTATGCTAATATTCACATTAAATTAACAGTTAACAACATGCTATATTTAATGCGATGATCATTTATGGTCAACGGGTCTCATACAGTGCTCTGAATCTGATTGCTGACATACATTGTATACCTTTTTTGATGTGTTTTGACGTGAAGTTAAATAACATACGAGAAGTGCGTCTAACGTTAAATTGCTTAAACAATTTATTATTAATTATTGATACACTTTTCAAATCATTTTTGTTTTGGAGAGTAAAACTTTAGTAACAAAACCTTTTGTTTGAATTTAGTAAACATTTTAGAAATTGTTAATAAAATTAAAAAACAGTTACTTAGGAAATATAAAAATAAATGAAATGTGAGAATAAGAGGGAAAAGTATTGGTAAGGAATACCTGTTTGACAGTTGCTTTCAAATATAGATGTATTGACAGCCGGATTGAACTTAACATTCAATGACTTAAGGGTTTGTTTCGTGAAGTATTTGCTGCGAATGAGAGACACATCGGACTCAACACTGATTTCTGTAAACAAAACATTCAATTAATTGCAATTAAATTGATATATATTTTATAATTCACTCAATACTTACCGCGCATATGGCTGTCATCTCTTATGTCTTCACTGAATTGCTTTTTAATGAGAGTTGAGATCAAAGTTTGCAAAATTTTTTATGTAAACATTGGTGAAGAGAGTCACGTGTTTGGGGAACACCTCTGTCGCAGCCATCGCTGAACTCAACTCAATTATTACCACAAAAAGAGATAATTTATTTGAATTTCAATGAAATGATTGCTTTAAACATGAAAACAATTGTTTAATAATATCTGCATTTTATTTTCAAATCAATTGTTAATTACTATAACAAAAAACAAATTTAAACAAAAAATTGTCTTAAGACTTATTTGTTTCAATATTTATTGATTATCAGTGAAAAGGAGTTATAAATAAAATAAAGATAATTGCCTAACGTTTTCGGTCAACACTGTGACCATCATCGGGGCTAAGATGTTAATAGAGATAATTGATATGATTAAGTCTTATAAGAGGTAGGGCTGAAAGTGTTTACATTATTTGCATCCTTTGGTTGGGTTCACAGAAATCGAGTCCCATTTGATCCCAATTTGAGATAATTAACTGTAATAAGTATTGTGATTATAAATATCCTTATACTGTATATTTGAGATGAATATTATATTATAATTAAGACATACCTGTTCTGTGAGCTCACAGTCAGTCGTCAACTGCCGGATATAATCTTCACTCATATGAGTGACAAAAAAGATGAAATTCTATTGAATGTATGAAAAGTGAGACGTGAATGGGATTGTAAAGCTGTATTGGATCCAAATGTTTGTAGTAATAGATAGCACTGGCTATGGCTTGGGCTTTAAAATCCTCAATCGTTCCTTGCAAGTGTTAATTAAACTGGATTATACTCGTATTATATAGTATAATAGGACTGTCCAGGTCCGGTAATCTAGCGGAATGTCTTTGGTGTCCAAATCGGTGATTATATCGGTCGACGCGCTATAAAAACTCTACTTTTTGCTGTGAAATACACTCATTCATAGTATTGAAACTCTGACTCGTATAGCATGAGTAGTTTAATAGGTTTTTATAGCAAAAATTTATAGGCTGTCGACCGATATAATCACAGATTTGGACACCAAGGACATTCCGCTAGATTACCGGACCTGGGAACTCCTATTATACCATACGAGTATAATCCAGTTTAATTTATTTAATTACCTGAATAACACTTGCAAGGAACGCATTGTTAGTTAAAAATATTCAGTATGATTGAATATTGAATAAATAAATATTTACTAGCAAAATATAATTTAATTTATATTCATGTTTTTTGTTATAAATAAAATCGATAAATCTTATTATTTACATTTAACAAACAAAATAATTAAATTTATTTTATCATATGATTAGATTTTAGATTTATATGAATACACACGCCAGTTATTACATTATAGACTATAATTTATAGTGCTTAATTAATATACCTACAATATGAATAAAATTCACACCATACAATCTCATTTTGACCCTGGACCAAGAAACAAATTCCTGTTTATGTTAATAACATTTTATCGGTCGACTGGCGTAACGTTTGGCGGCATTGATATTAACAACGAAAATGGTTTAATATATAATAGGTACATGGACATCTACGGTAAAGGTTACTTGGTGGGCCATACATTGGCCAATGCATTTTCAATGTACCTTGCTGCCACCACAGATAGATTTAATCAAATCAGTCAATACGTGTTTATACATCAGATAATCCTATTTTGTTATTTCGTGATCTCTGTCCAAGTATTCCTTAACGTGTGGTTCATTGTATTCAACGGGTATGAAATGTGCGAGATCATATTTAAGTACAAACTTAAAGGTAATTAATTTGTGAATGCTAAATGTTTTTTATTTGTACAATAATTAACAAAAAAATTTGATTATTTAAATTAAATACAGTATTAATATAATACTATATAATTATTTAGTTTTGCTAATTTGTAAGGTTTATTCAATAAGTAAGTACAGTACGTATTTAGTGGGGAGGGGGTCAGCCAATTAATTCGTACACAATGGTAATGTTTATGTGCGAGACGATTAAGTAGGGGAGTGCGTCTATTTTTCAACATACTGTATATTTGTGCACTTTCTCATTGAATGACTTAATAATACATATTTTCTCGATAGACAAAATAGTTATCCGGGTGTGTGCAGTATCGTGGATATTGCATTTGGTTATACCTATAGCGATGTTTGTGTTACAGTGTTATAAGCTGTCAAATAAGACCTTTCTTAATATTTACTCAATTATTGTGGACACCTCATTTAAAACGGAATTTGTTTGGATATACTTTTGGCTCCAATGGACAATAGCTCTATGCGTAAGGGAACGCATAACGGAGTGGCGATTGATGTTAAAAAATGATAAAAGGGCCCAGACTATTTATAATGTATGAAAGGTCTACATCGAAATCAGAGATATCATCGCCAGAATTGATAACAAGTCTAAATGGGTTTGTCATTTTAATTGATAACTATTTAATCATTTAAGTAATGTATTTAAATGTACATAATTACCCTAGTTATTAATATACTAAGTAATAATTTATTTTTTATGATTTTTATGAATTATAAACTTATTGTTATGACTGTTCCAATAGTTATTTTGGCTACTTAATTTATTTATTTACAATATCTACTTTTGTGTTACTATATTAAAATTTTAAAATTTACATTGCTAAATTAGAACCAAATGGTGTCCACATTATCGGCCATGGTGTTTGTAATGCTGCAGCTTTATATACTGACCACGAGCAAAAAGGTCCAGGAGGTATCTGAGGTGGGGAGCATTTTAATGTTTTTCATGGCACAGGCGTTGATACAACTGAACGCCAACTGTATTATCAATGGTTGGACTTACGATGAGTCGGAGAAACTGTTGAAAACATTGGACTCAATAAACGTATTGAATGCCAGACCAGAGGACCCGGAGTTCAGGGAAGTCGTGCTCTTCAGGTCAATGATCAGGGACTCAAAGATTGGGTTTACTATCGGAGGGCTAATGCCGTTGAGAAAGGCTACGCTATTGTCCGTATGTTTTGTTAACAAAAATAAATTTTATATAACTTTTATAATTTAAAAAATTGTGTTTTTATTATTTCTTTGTGCATTAGATATATGGATTTATTTTGACATATTTTGTAATATTGACTCAAACTGGGGCTGTGGGACAGGTAGCTGAACATCATAATGCAAATAATGCTAATATGTGAATGATCATTTTTTAAGAAAAATTTATTAATAATACAATAACATGTTATTTAGACTTTTAATCTACGGTAAATGTATTATAGTTTACATTAATACAAAATTAATGTCAAAATATTATTAAAGCAAATAATTAAAATAAAGTTGCACTCAGTAGTACAAACAAATAAATAATTTAATTAATTTTAGTAATATCTTGATTTAAAATAAATATATATAAAAATAAATTGACATTTTGTTGATTATGAGAATAAACAATATGCAAATGAAATATATTGATTATACAAATTACATTTAAATATTGTATTGTAAATATAATAAACATTTATTTTCGTAAAACTCACATGATTTATTTGTCGGAAAAAATTATATTTTTTATTTGGAAATATGACTAAAATTCGAGATTTAAAATCATCATTATTACCAGGGTCAAAGAATAAAGGATTATTTATGTTACTAACATTTTATCGCTTTACGGGCCTTACATTTAGCGGCGTTGATATCAATAATGAAAATGCTTTAATATACAACAGGACCTGGGACCTTGTTGGTAAAGGTTTCATGGTGTTTCATGTATTTGCTAATGTATTCTCAATGTACCTTGCTGCAACTACCGATCGTTTTAGCCATATAAGTCATTATGTGTTTATTCACAAAATAATCTTATTTTGCTATTCCGTGATCTCGTGGCAAGTATTTATAAACTTATGGTTCTTGCAATTTCATGGATTTGAAATGTTCAAGATCATATTCACGTACAAACTTAAAGGTATTAAAATTATAGCCTAATAAACCTAATAATTAAATATATTATATTTAACAAATTATTCAAAAATTAAATAACTATTCACACACTTTGTTTACTTAATAGATAAGAAAGTTATCTGGGTTTGTATAATGTTGTGGGTATTACACTTGATTGTACCTCAAATAATGTTGGTAATTCAAGTGTACGGACTGGACAATAAGACCTTTCTCAATATTTACTCAATACTGGTGGACACGTCGTTTAAAACGGTATTCATTTGGACACACTTTTGGCTGCAATGGATAGTCGCTCTATCCGTAAGGGAAAGGCTTAGGGACTGGCGATTGACGCTGGAAAGGGATAAGAGGGCTCCGATTATGTATATGATCCGTAGGGCCTACATTGAGACCAGGGAAATCATTACAGACATTGATAATAAGTCTAAATTGGTGGGTGATTTTAAATTCGCATTTATTTTATAATATAAATTTCATACAATATCATTTTATTTCATTTGATATATTTTTATTTCAATGGATTATAGATTTAATATATATAATTTTTATTAGACTAAAGATTAGCTAATAGTAATTTACTTGATAGTAACATATTTTCCCACAATTATATAAATACAGTGTATAAGTTTTTTCAATTATTACTATATATCTCTAAAGTTTATACGATAGGCGCTCATTGGGATAGTCGATATTAATCGAAACCTGTGCTTTTCAATCATATACTACTTGCTAAAGGTATCGATATCGACTATCTATACTTTCCACAATGATGCCCTATCGTATAAACTTAAGAGATATATTATATAACTTACATGTTTAATCTATTTTAGTTATTATTATATAAATGGGATTTTTGTAGCAAGTCTGGCAGCCAGGTTTTCATATATTATCTCGCTATTTCAGAACCAAATGATGTCTACCCTATCAGCCATGGTGTTTATTATGTTTCAGCTTTATATACTGGTGGCTGCTAGCATGCCACAGGACATGTCCGTAATTCGGGGCATTTTACTATACTTTATGCTCCAGGCGTTCATCCAACTCAATGCCAACTGTATTATCAATGGTTGGACTTATGATGAGTCGGAAAAACTGTTGAAAACATTGGACTCCATAAACGTATTGAATGCCAGACCAGAGGACCCGGAGTTCAGGGAAGCCATGCTTTTCATGTCTATGAACAAGGAGTCTAAGATCGGGTTCACTATCGGAGGGCTAATGCCGTTGAGAAGGACTACTCTATTGTCTGTATGTTTTGTGAATAATCTTAATTAATCAGGTATATTTTAAAATATTTTTTGCTAGATTTATGGCTTTATCTTAACCTACTTTGTGATACTGACGCAAACTGGTGCCGTGGGACAGGTAGGTGGTCATCATAATGCAACTAGGACTGACTCGTAAAGTAGTGTCAAATGTTATGAATGCTATAAATACAGTATTATATTATGTGTTATATTAAGGTTAATCATATGATATAATGCAAAACTGTAACTTACATTTTCTGATTCTTTTACCTTTTATGATAGATTTGTAATTAATGGGCTCCTCTAGTCATTGTTTTTTTTAAATTTTAAACTAAATATCATTTTAATTATTTATATATGAGACAGGTTTTAATAAATAAGAAACAATCGTATAATATTAAAAATATTAAAATATAGATTAAATTTTAAAGTAATGTTTTGAGTTTAGAGTTATTTTTCCATTACTAGGTTTTTAATTTTAAATGATCGTCTCTTATTTATTAAAACTTAATTCATATATAGTTTTAATTGAAATTGTTAAATATTTACTTGCAATGTAACTTGATCAAGCTGCTAAAATTTTTAATCTACATTCAATATTTTTCTAATTCATATTCTAATAAACAGTTAATAGTCTGTATTTTCTCAAAGCTGTATATTATAATAAAATTAATTTTCAATTTAAAATTTTAATTAATTAATGTTATTCTGGTGTTAACTGTTCTGCCTTTTTATTTTGACAATATTTTCAACCTTATTGGATTTCTTTAATATTTATTGCACCCAGAGTATATAATTTTTAAAAATTATTTAGTTTAACATTACTTAAACATTTTCATTGTAAATTGTATATAGTAAAAATAAAACGAAAAAATAATAAATTTATTGACAATTTATTTTTAATAAATAAGAACATACAATTGCTAGAGATTTACGTTTATAACAAATGTCTAACTGCGTATGTTTATTTTAATAAGTACTATGTAAACGCTTTTTTATTACAAAATATAGTTTGTAAAAACATTTATTCATAAATATAAATAGTTTGTAGTTATTTTTATAACAATATGTTTATTCAACACTTTTAAACAATAGTCAAAAACAAACGTTGCCAGGCACTATTTTATTTAAATATTTACAGTAACATAGATAAGAATGCTAATATTATTACATAATTGATTTTTAGTTTTTAATCAAATATTTTATAAAATAAGATTATTAGACTGTTTTAATTATTTCATTGACCCTGGTCCTTAAGAAATTGAATTTTTCAAGTAATACACCCTTAAAAAGGCAATATTTTTATCGGAAACTCCGATTATTTATATATTACTACAGACTCGTGGGTATTACATTTGGGGGAGTAAAGATCACTGACCAGGGTGCTCAGTACAGCAAACTATGGGATTATTACGGCTTCATTGGTTCAGTATTACACACCTTGTTCAATTCTGTAGTTATATACCTGAATATAAACTCCGATAGAGTGGCAGTTATTATGAGCCATAAGTTTATATACTATTCAGTGCTCTCGACATTGATATTGAGCTCAATTCAGATGTATTTCATAGTTTGGGTCATTCAGAGGAACGGCATGAAAATCTTCAAAGAGGTCCACAAATACGAGATTAATGGTATTTCTAAACAATTTATTTTTCATATCAATCTTTCAGAAACCTGTATAAAAATATTTTAAATATTGTTCACATAAATAATAATAAAAATAAAATTACAAACTTTAATAATGTAGATTCCTAAATAAATTAATTTGACAGTTTTCATTTTTAAAAAAATAATTTCTAATACTGTAGATAAATTTGTACAACGTATGTCTTTAATCATATTTGGTTTCCACATAATTGTACCCTACTCAATCTCAATCTACGAGATATACTGTTTGCCACACAAGTCCCCACTCAACATATACCTGGTTATGTGCGATCCCGTATTCAGGGCACCTATCATGTGGGTCTACCTATTCCTCACGTGGGCTGTTAGCCTGTCGTGTCGTGAAAAGATCATAAGTTGGAGGGCTAGCCTGGAGTGGGATAAAAGTGCCCAAAATATAGCCCGCATTCGTAAGGCCTATGTCGAGACCAGGAATCTAATTGAATATTATGACACCATTTTTAAATGGGTGAGTGTCCTAGTCATTTTTATTAAAATATAAATTTAACGTGGTGATTTTTCAGAATCAAATGCTTACAACCCTATCAGCAATGGTGCTGGCTATGTTGCAGTTGTACATCCTATGTGCAAGTAAACAGCACCGGGAGCTGGAGTTTATCCGGTGGTTCCTGTTGTACCAAATGCTACAGTCGTTGATACAACTGAACGCCAACTGTATTATCAATGGTTGGACTTATGATGAGTCGGAAAAGTTACACTTTTGACACCTGAGATATCTGAACAGTGTATGGTCTGGAAATCTGGACCTCATATTTCTCCGGTACTAAAAGTACCCTCTTAAAGCCGATCCTAAGATTGGGTTTACTATTGGAGGACTAATGCCGCTGAGAAAGTCTACACTACTTTCGGTTATTATAGACCTTGCTAATTAATTATTAATGGTTAATTAATTGTGATATTAATAACACAATAACATGTTATTCTAGACTTTTAATCTAATAGTATTATAGTTTACATTAATACAGAATTAATGTCAAAATATTATTAAAGCAAATAATTAAAGTAATGTTGCACTTACAAGTACGAACAAATAAATAATTTAATTAATTTTAGTAATATTTTGATTTAATACAAATATATATATAAATAAATTGACATTTTGTTGATTATGAGAGTAAACAATATGCAAATGAAACATATTGATTATACAGATTACATTTAAATATTGTATTGTAGATATAATAATCATTTATTTGTAAAACTCACATGATTTATTTGTCTAAAAAATCATATTTTTTATTTGGAAATATGAATACAATTCGAGATTTAAAATCATCATTATTACCAGGGTCAAAAAATAAAGGATTATTTATGTTACTAATGTTTTATCGCCTTACGGGCCTTACATTTAGCGGCGTTGATATCAATAATGAAAATGCTTTAAAATTCGAGATTTAAAATCATCATTATTACCAGGGTCAAAGAATAAAGGATTATTTATGTTACTAACATTTTATCGCTTTACGGGCCTTACATTTAGCGGCGTTGATATCAATAATGAAAATGCTTTAATATACAACAGGACCTGGGACCTTGTTGGTAAAGGTTTCATGGTGTTTCATGTATTTGCTAATGTATTCTCAATGTACCTTGCTGCAACTACCGATCGTTTTAGCCATATAAGTCAAAAAATGCTTTAATATACAACAGGACCTGGGACCTTGTTGGTAAAGGTTTCATGGTGTTTCATGTATTTGCTAATGTATTCTCAATGTACCTGGCTGCAACTACCGATCGTTTTAGCCATATAAGTCAATATGTGTTTATTCACAATATAATCATATTTTGCTATTCCGTGATCTCGTGGCAGGTATTTATAAACTTATGGTTTTTGCAATTACATGGATTTGAAATGTTCAAGATCATATTCACGTACAAACTTAAAGGTATTAAAATTATAGCCTTAATAAACCTAATAATTAAATATATTATATTTAACAAAGTATTCAAAAATTAAATAACTATTCACACACTTTGTTTACTTAATAGATAAGAAAGTTATCTGGGTTTGTATAATGTTGTGGGTATTACACGTGATTGCACCTCAAATAATGTTGGTAGTTCAAGTGTACGGACTGGACAATAAGACCTTTCTCAATATTTACTCAATACTGGTCGACACGTCGTTTAAAACGATATTTCTTTGGATATACTTTTGGTTGCAATGGATGGTCGCTCTATCCGTAAGGGAAAGGCTTAAGGACTGGCGATTGACACTGGAAAGGGACAAGAGGGCTCCGACTATGTATATGATCCGTAAGGCCTACATTGAGACCAGGGAAGTCATTACAGACATTGATAGCAAGTCCAAATTGGTGGGTCATTTTAAATTCAATAAATTTAATACAATATCATAGATTTATTTAATTTGAAATATTATTATAACCCAGATAATTTTTATTAGACTAAAGATTAGCTAATAGTAATTAACTTGATAGTAGCATATTTTTCACAAATATATAAACACAGTGTGTCAGTTTTTTCAATTATTACTATATATAACTTAAATGTTTAATCTACTTTAGTTATTATTATATAATGGGATTTTTGTAAATATTAACAAATATGAGAGACTGACTGCCAGACCGTAATATCTCTGTATAGAAATATTAATAGTTATGGACTATAGAAAATGTATTCATCAATACAAATGTATGCTAGGTGATTCAAGTTTATAGCCATAATCAGTTTATAATACTTTGTATTCAGAGATTATATGTAGGACGGTCTGGCAGCCAGGTTTTCATATATTACCTCGCTATTTCAGAACCAAATGGTGTCCACCCTATCAGCCATGGTGTTTATTATGTTTCAGCTTTATATACTGGTGGCTGCTAACATGCCACAAGGCATGTCCGTAATCCGGGGCATTTTACTATACTTTATGCTCCAGGCGTTCATCCAACTCAATGCCAACTGTATTATCAATGGTTGGACTTATGATGAGTCGGAAAAGTTACTGAAAACTGTGGACTCTATAGACTTGTCACATACCAGGCCTTTAGACCTGGAGTATAAAGAGGCCATGATTTTCATGGCTCTTAAAGCCGATCCTAAGATTGGGTNGCCAACTGTATTATCAATGGTTGGACTTATGATGAGTCGGAAAAGTTACTGAAAACTGTGGACTCTATAGACTTGTCACATACCAGACCTTTAGACCTGGAGTATAAACTCCGGTACTAAAAGTACCGAGAATTTCGGCTAGGATTCTAACCCAAATGATAACCTCCTGATTACGGATTGAGAAAGTCTACACTACTTTCGGTTATTATAGACCTTGCTAATTAATTATTAATGGTTAATTAATTGCGGTATTAATTCTAGATTTATGGTTTCATTTTGACGTATTGCGTGATTTTGTTTCAAACCGGGGCAGTTAAACAGTTTAATTCCCATACGAATAGTACTTTCATCAAGCAGAATTAAAATTGATAAATGCGGTCACAATTGTTTATAAAATATATTTTTAATCAATGAAAATGTAATAACAAAAAATCAATTTCTGAAACTATTGTGTAACTATTTACTTTGCTTGTTTATTACATTTCTTACATTATGTATGTATTATAAATCATTTTGCAATCTGTAGCATTACGAAAAGTCTATTTAAACAAACTTGTACAATTTTGATTAAATTATCGATTTCATTACAAATATTATATTAACAAGTAAATAAATAAAAAATATTATTAGGAAATCTATTTATTTATGTTGCTTAGTATAACTTAACGTGTGGTATGGATTACTTAATCAATAAATAATGTTAATAATATACTTGAAGAACTTTAATATATTATTATATTAATCTAAACAAGGTTTATTACATTAATATTAATCTAAGACAAATGAACCAGGTCAGACCTCAAAATAGGCAAATCATGAGAAAAGATTTGTATCGTATATTCAAAGGATTCATATTTTATTACCGCATAATTGGTGTGTCATTTGGCGGTGTATGTATCGGTGAGCAGGGTATTTATTATAGTCAACTATGGAATATATACGGCTATATCATGACAATACTGGGAACCATTTTTAATGGGTGTACCATATATTTTAATATACATTTTGACAGAATGGCTTACATTAGACACAATGAGTTTATTTATCATTCAATGATTTTATCGCAACTTTTATTATCGATTCAGACATTACTTATCGCTTGGGTTTTACAGCGAAATGGATACCAATTAATGAGAGAAATGCCTAAATATCAGCTAAAAAGTATGTATTTATATATCAAAAGTATACCCTGAATCTCATAAGTTCTAAGATAATGCTTATATTTAAATGGCTATAATGTCAGTTTAAAATTTTAAACAAATATTAATTTTAACAAATAGTAAGAACTATATTTATATCATGGTGTTTAGGGTAAATTATAAAAAATAAATTACAATAATCATAATCCATAGACCTTACCAATCTTTTCGTATAGATAAGCGAATCCAAACACTTTGTTTAATAGTGTTCAGCTCGTTTAAACTCATCCCGTACATAATGCTCAGCTATGAGATATACTTCTTAAAAAACAAGACCTGGATCAACATTTATTGCATTTGTATCGATGCAATATTTAAGGCGCCCATAATGTGGTCGTACCTGTTTATATTATGGGGCGTCGCCCTATCAATTAGTGAGAGAATCATGGAGTGGAGGTGCCAATTGGAAATGGATACCAGTGCCCAAACTATAGCTCGCATACGAAAAACTTATGTTCAAACTAGAGGCTCTGTTGATAACTATGACGGTATATTTAAATGGGTAAATGTAACATGCTAAAATTATATATACTATAACATTTATAATAATAATAAATACTAATAAATTACTAGATTCAAATTTTATCAACCCTATCAGCAATGTCCCTGGTTATGTTGCAAATCTATATCTTATCAGCCAGTAATAATACACCGGAACTGGAGGTTTTAAAGGGAGTCTTATTTTATCAAATGTTTCAATCGTTAATACAATTGAACGCCAATTGTATTATCAATGGTTGGACTTACGATGAGTCGGAGAAACTGTTCAAAGCTATTGATGCCATAAATATATCGCATACCTGTCCTATGGATCCAGTTTATAGAGAAGCCATGATTTTCATGTCACTCAAAGGGGACTCTAAGATAGGGTTCACTGTTGGAGGACTAATGCCGTTACGAAAGTCTACATTACTATCGGTATAATAATGGGCATTATTTTTATTGAAATGTAAATTATATAATATTTTATATTTGTATAGATTTATGGGTTTATTCTGACGTATTCTGTAATATTGTTTCAATCGGGTGCTGTTAACAAGTTTAGTATTCAGGGAAATTCAACAATAAATCAATAATTATTCAAATCAATAAATCCAACTAGAGTATATAAAATATTATGTACATACTCTACGGAATATATATTTATAATTGTGTATTATATACTGTACAGTACACTGTACACCCAAATATTAGTTTTCATATAAATACACTATCTATACCTATATATCAATATAATTAATTGATGACATCAATTAAATTATTTTCGAGACATTATACACTGTCACATCAAAAACAAATATTCACTTTAATATTTAAAAATAATCAATAAATATAATAGTAATTGTTCACAATAATACAGTACGATTTAATGTATAATAAAACAATAACAATTACTAATAACTTATAAGTATTTTGTCATTGATATTTGTAAAGCTTCATAAATAGATATGGGATAAATAATAGAATCTGCAAGAATACATTTTATTCGCTTGATTATTATATTGAGTCATTATTAATGACTAGAGCCAATATTGAGTGGAAAATTTGGCAGAAAATACACTGTTTTTAGGCGACTTATGTTCAGTAATACTGAATCAGTATAACAAAACCTAACCTTTAACCTCTCTTATTAGTGTAATGAACATCATATTAAACCCATACACACTATCAGATTATCTGTACACTGATTAGCGCATCGACTAAGTTAGGTCTGTTCATTAAGGCTATATTGAGCCCAAGTCGCCTTAAAACAGTATATTTTTTCCACTGAATACTGGCTCTATTAATGACCATACTCACTTTATACCCATGAAATCTTTTAATAATAAATAGTTTCCAAAACCAGAAACCAACTTTATTTCCACCAATTCTTTCCGTTATATTTAATAACTTTAAAAATTTAATTTTAATTAACGAGAGAGAGAGAGAGAGAGAGAGAGAGAGAACATGATAATTACCTTAAGCTTGCTTACAATGGGAATATATTGTGTATGAAATATGAATGAATGCAATACAATATAAGTATTATTTACAGAGTTATAAAGTGTCGATGTAATATTGATTATATATAATAACAGGGTCCCAAATACTATAATGTCAATATTAATTGTGTATTTTATGATGATATTATTATCAGAAAATAAAAGTAAATATCGGATGCGGAAAAAAGTTACCGCAGTAAGATTTGACGACTAAATTATGGTTTGTCGCCAAACTACAAAAGCTATCAAATTTAAATTTAAACCTCAACTATGGTTTTTAGTCTTACGTATTCTCCAAGCTTTATATACTGACCACGAGCAAAAAGGTCCAGGAGGTATCTGAGGTGGGGAGCATTTTAATGTTTTTCATGGCACAGGCGTTGATACAACTGAACGCCAACTGTATTATCAATGGTTGGACTTATGATGAGTCGGAGAAACTGCTGAAGACATTGGACTCCATAAACGTATTGAATGCCAAACCAGAGGACCCGGAGTTCAGGGAAGTCGTGCTCTTCAGGTCAATGATCAGGGACTCAAAGATTGGGTTTACTATCGGAGGGCTAATGCCGTTGAGAAAGGCTACACTATTGTCCGTATGTTTTGTTAACAAAAATAAATTTTATATAACTTTTATAATTAAAAAATTGTGTTTTTATTATTTCTTTGTGCATTAGATATATGGCTTTATTTTGACATATTTTGTAATATTGACTCAAACTGGGGCTGTGGGACAGGTAGCTGAACATCATAATGCAAATAATGCTAACATGTAAATTATCATTTTTTAATAAAAATTATTAATAACACAATAACATGTTATTTTAGACTTTGAATCTAATTGTATTATAGTTGACATTAATACAGAATTAATGTCAAAATATTATTAAAACAAATAATTAAAATAAGGTTGCACTCACAAGTACGAACAAATAAATAATTTAATTAATTTTAGTAATATTTTGATTAAATATAAATATATATATAAATAAATTGACATATTGTTGATTATGAGAATAAACAATATTCAAATGAAATATATTGATTATACAAATTAAATGTAAATTTTGTATTGTAAATATAATAAACATTTATTTTGTAAAACTCACATGATTTATTTGTGATATTAATATATTTTTTATTTGGAAATATGACTATAATTCGAGATTTAAAATCATCATTATTACCAGGGTCAAAAAATAAAGGATTATTTATGTTACTAACATTTTATCGCCTTACGGGCCTTACATTTAGAGGTGTTGATTTCAATAATGAAAATGCTTTAATATACAACAGGACCTGGGACCTTTTTGGTAAAGGTTTCATGGCGTTTCATGTATTTGCTAATGTATTCTCAATGTACCTTGCTGCAACTACAGATCGCTTTAGCCATATAAGTCACTACGTGTTTATTCACAGGATAATCATATTTTGCTATTCCGTGATCTCGTGGCAAGTATTTATAAACTTATGGTTCTTGCATTTACATGGCTTTGAAATGTTCAAGATCATATTCATGTGCAAACTTAAAGGTATTAAAATTATAAACTTAATAAATAAATATATAATAGTTAGCAAACCATTTAAAAATTAAATAACAATTCATACACTTTGCTTACTTAATATATAGATAAGAAAGTTATCTGGGTTTGTATAATGTTGTGGGTACTACACTTGATTGTACCTCAAATAATGTTGGCAATTCAAGTGTACGGACTGGACAATAAGACCTTTCTCAATATTTACTCAATACTGGTCGACACGTCGTTTAAAACAGTATACATTTGGACATACTTTTGGCTCCAATGGATAGTCGCTCTATCCGTAAGGGAAAGGCTTAGAGACTGGCGATTGACGTTGGAAAGGGATAAAAGGGCTCCGACTATGTATATGATCCGTAAGGCCTACATTGAGACCAGGGAAGTCGTTACAGACATTGATAACAAGTCTAAATTGGTGGGTCATTTTGAATTCGTATTTATTTTATAATATAAATTTAATATCATAAACTTATTTCATTTAAAATATTTTTATAACCCAGATAATTTTCATTAGACTAAAGATTAGTTAATAGTAATTTACAGAATAGTAACATATTTTTCACAATTATATAAATACAGTATATAAGTTTTGTCAATTATTTTATAATTTACATGTTTAATCTATTTAATTTATTATTATAAAAATGGGATATTTGTAAATTTATTACCTCGCTATTTCAGAATCAAATGCTGTCCACACTATCAGCCATGGTGTTTATTATGTTTCAGCTTTATATTCTGTTGGCTGCTAACATGCCCCAGGACATGTCCGTAATCCGGGGTATTTTACTATACTTTATGCTCCAGGCGTTCATTCAACTCAATGCCAACTGTATTATCAATGGTTGGACTTATGAAGAGTCGGAGAAACTGCTGAAAACATTGGACTCAATAAACGTATTGAATGCAAGACCAGAGGACCCGGAGTTCAGGGAAGCCATGCTTTTCATGTCTATGAACAAGGAGTCTAAGATCGGGTTCACTATCGGAGGGCTAATGCCGTTGAGAAGGACTACTCTATTGTCCGTATGTTTTGTGAATTTAATCTTAATTTATCAGGTATATTTTGAAATATTTTTTGCTAGATTTATGGCTTTATCTTAACCTACTTTGTGATACTGGCGCAAACTGGTGCCGTGGGACACGTAGTTGGTCATCATAATGCAACAAGGACTGACTCGTAAAGTATTGTTAAATAAATGTTATGAATGCTATAAATACAGTATTATTTTATGTACTGTATTAAGGTTAATCATATGATATAATGCAAAACTGTAACTTAAATTTTCTGTTTCTTTTACCTTTTATGTTATGATAGATTTCTAATTAATGGGGTCCTCTAGTCATTACTTTTTTAAAAATTTAACTAAATATCATTTTAATTATTTATTTATGAGACAGGTTTTAATAAATAAGAAACAATCGTATAATATTAAAAATATAAAAATACAGATTAAATTTTAAAGTAATGTTTTGAGTTTAGAGTTATTTTTCCATTAATAGGTTTTTAATTTTAAACGATTGTCTCCTATTTATTAAAACTTAATTCATAATATTTTGTTTTAATTGAGATTGTTAAATATTTACTTACAATGTAACTTGATCAAGCTGTTAAATTTTTAATCTACATTCAATATTTTTCTAATTCATATTCTAATAAACAGTTAATATTCTGTATTTTCTCAAAGCTGTATATTATAATTAAATTAATTTTCAATTTAAAATTTTTATTAATTAATGTTATTCTGGTGTTAACTGTTCTGCCTTTTTATTTTGACAATATTTTCAACCTTATTGGATTTCTTTAATATTTATTGCACCCAGAGTATATAATTTTTAAAAATTATTTCGTTTAGCATTACTTAAACATTTTCATTGTAAATTGTATATAGTAAAAATAAAAACTTTTTTATTATTTAAATAACTGTTAAATAAAAATTATTTATTCTTGTATGTTAACGATCTCTAAATGCAAATATTGTTTACAGATTGACGCATACAAATAAAATTATTCATGATACATTTGCGAAA
>CAJPVJ010000773.1:2572-20591 GCA_905397405.1 Oppiella nova
GTAGTGGTGATGGTGTGGATGTGTTGGACATGTCGGGTGACGTCGATGTGTCCGCGGATGTGTGTCTGCGATGACCACCAGTTGCGGACAGTGTGTGAATGGGAGGCACACCTGGAGTACGTGCCGCACACCCTTAACCCAGCCCTCAAACAGCTCATCCTCTTAGACAATCACATCCGTGGCATTAAGTCTTCATTATCTGTGTATAGAAATCTAGAGCTCCTCGACATCTCTCGAAACCAATTGACGACTTTAGGTGAAGACAACTTCTTGGAGAGCAGTCGTATTGAGACAATGGTTTTGAACGAAAATAAGTTGACATCCGTTCAGAACAATACATTCAATGGTTTGGTTTCACTCAAGAAGTTATACTTAAGTCAAAACAATTTACAAGAAGTCAATGCAAACACATTCAGACCATTGTCTGGTTTAGAGTTTCTCGACTTATCTCTCAATCAAATCAGATATATATCTGTCGACGCGTTTCGTGGTCTTCACAATCTCAATCAACTGATCCTCAAATCCAATCTCTTGAATGCAATTCCGAGCAATAGTTTCCAATTTGTGCCAAAACTTCGGGTTTTAGATTTCGCTCAAAACCCTCTCCACAACTTAACCGACGATTCATTTGCTTCACTCATGAGTTTAACGGATCTCTATCTCGACAACTGTTCACTCAATGCAATTGATTCCCATTCCTTTCGAGGATTGGTTAATCTATCGACTCTTAATCTGACCACAAACCACTTGGAGGTAATCATATATTGCAACCATTGTTTCAATGATAGTATCAAACAATTGTTGATTAAATTTACAGGAAATTCCTCTGAAGTCCTTCTCTGATATAATTCTTTTAGAAGAGTTAAAAATAGGACAAAATTCCTTGAAATCACTTCCAAAGAGAGTCTTCTCAAGTCTCCAACATTTAAGGACTTTAGACATCAGTAAATGTGAAGCTCTTTCCGTAAGTAACGAATCAAATGAGTGTGTCTTTTATCTAACTATGTTTCTGATCGCACAGTCCATAGAGTTGGGAGCCTTTGATGGTTTACCCCATTTGGAGCGTCTGGAGCTCTCCAACAATAAACAGCTCATAAATATTGATAACAAAGTGTTGAGTGATATTCCAAACCTTCGTTACCTAAATCTTAGATCCAATGGCTTTATAACATTGGGCTTAGAGTTTGTGAACACAATTGATAGACATATATATTTAGACGTTAGAGAAAACCCCTTCCATTGCAACTGTAGTCTGGAATGGCTTCGCAGTTATCTCTTGCTCTCCAATACATCAGTCAAACAGATGGTCAACACGACGAGTGAATACATTTCATATCCATTTTTAGATTTGTTAGGAAATGTTGTGGGGGTTGAGTGCGACAGCCCTCCCGCCCTCCACTCACGGCTCATCATAGAGTTAGGCAGCGATGAGTTCGGGTGCTTTGAATTGGACACTAAAATCCCGATAATAATTGCTATACTAATAGGCATTCTATTGATATGTGGAGTAATGATAATATTTGTCATTCGTTGCAAATACGGTCTCTCGGGACTCGTGAAGAGCCAGTGGCTGTCCGGAGACAACACCACTAATACATTGTCGCATAGAAATGATCTCAACTACAGAAAACCAGAGTTTGTATTCATTCCCAACATCGACCTCAACATCGATGAGACCAGTGCTGCGCTCGAAGAGACCACTCGCTATCCATTGAAAATGACTCCAATAACTGAACTGTGATTTCAATCATTCATTAAATTTGATTCTTATATTATTATTATAATTCCATTTTGTGTTTGTTTTATGATATCATATGAAATATGCAAACAATTCCTTATACAGTATGACATTAATGTCTCATATTTTAACTCATCACAAGACATGTGCCCATAATAGCAGTCTATCTCCCCATGACTTATGTATTTTAAACTCATTTGAATCACTCGTGTGTCAGAAGAAACCACATTCGCTACAAAAATTAATTTATGGCCAATGAGTGTGCGTTTAATTATTTCCAGTATTTCCCGTTTTTGCTCAATTTTTGACACTTTCAGTCATTAATAAGATTATAATTAATGATTACTATAAATTTAATAGTTTTGGACAAGTATTATATCCCCTGACCCTCGTTTTGATTCAAATGAATAATTTGTTATATTCCTTAGAGTACCATAACTTATGGTCCATAAGTTGTATTTATTTGTATATAATTTGTTAATTTGAGTAAAATATAGCACTTCTTCGCAAATACTTTATATAAATTATATTATATTTTTAATTTTAGAATTTTTTGTATTTATTGAATGAATAGATAGTTTGAAAGAAATGTTTTTAAATAAAATGAATCAAAAAATATTTTGTGTAATAATTTCTTGAAAATTTAAACCAAATACTGTAACAAGAGAATTCTGCTTGATCCAAATATATTTTCATATTTAAATATTTAAACCATACTAACAGTAAACGGCAAACACTTTTAAAATAGCATAATTAATATTTAAGTCCAGGTTTGCAATGAATTCAACAAATTTTCCATTGATTTACTTACTTTTGAATTGAAATTATATGGTCAAGATTTTTGACTCAAAAATTGACGCAGATTAAATTTATACACAGTTAATATACTGTATATACTAACTAATCAGGAATAGAATTTGTGTACAATTTTAGAATTGTATCCATATAAAATAAATCATTTTATTGTCTCATTTCATAATTTTAATTTAAAGTACTGTAAATATGATAAACAAAAAGTATTTGTCTGTAAAAAGCATATTTATTGTTTTGCTAAATACTTTATATAAATTATATTATATTTTTAATTTTAGAATTTTTTGTATTTATTGAATGAATAGATAGTTTGAAAGAAATGTTTTTAAATAAAATGAATCAAAAAATATTTTGTGTAATAATTTCTTTAAAATTTAAGCCAACTGTAAGACGCGAATCGTTTTGACATTTTAACTCCAATTCAGTTAAACCAAATACTGTAACAAGAAAATTCTGCTTGATCCAAATATATTTTCATATTTAAAAATTTAAACCATACTAACAGTAAATGGCAAACACTTTTAAAATAGCATTATTAATATTTAAGTCCAGGTTTGCAGTGAATTCAACAAATTTTCCATTGATTTACTTACTTTTGAATTGAAATTATATGGTCAAGATTTTTGACTCAAAAATTGACTCAGATTAAATTTATACATAGTTAATATACTGTATATACTAACTAATCAGCAATAGAATTTGTGTACCATTTTAGAATTGTATCCATATAAAATAAATCATTTTATTGTCTCATTTCATAATTTTAATTTAAAGTACTGTAAATATGATAAACAAAAAGTATTTGTCTGTAAAAAGCATATTTATTGTTTTGCTAGATATGCTATTACTAAGAATATGTTTTCGAAAATATTTACTTAATATTTAGGCCATTTTATTTAATTAATGATAAATATTTTTAAAAACTCACTTTAAATATAAAAACAATCAAAAGTCTGCACATTAAATGACAATTTTTCTATTATTGTTGGGGGTTTCAAAAATAAAAGGTTTTTGTTTTTTAATAATTGCAATATTCAACTCTACTTAAACTAACTGATTAATGTTTACTAAGTTACTGTATATTAAGCAATAATTGGAGCAAATGATAACATTTGGTCAAAAACTGGTTAAACTCTAAAAACGTTAAAAACTGAGATTCCAACAAACAAGGTAAAATTAGATACAATAATAAATTGTTATAATTATTGATTCTCGAAATATTAATTTGGTGAAATTGTAAAATATTAATATTTGTTCTTGTTTAATCTGTTGAATTGCCTATAAAAACAAATAATAATAAATAATTAGTTTAGATTGGACGAGTAATTTATTAATAATTAAATAATAAGATTTAGTTGAATTAAACAAATCATGTAAGCATCACATTCTCACTATTTTAAAGTTTCAGCAGATGTTTAGTTTTGTCAGCATATTTAACAAGCACATTAGCAGTAACAATTATAGATTTGTCTATTTTAAAGTTTTAAACAACGTTTTCACTTTCATTCTAAAAATAACAAATTTATAAAACAATAGACAATGGGTTTAAATATTTTTATGTTACATTTAGTAATATAGTATAAATAATTACAATTTTTGATCACAATATATTTTTTCATTTCGATTAAACATCTTATGGATATAAAATTAATTATTAAATAAGTAAACACAATTTAATAATTTCAGTACAGTAACTTATATAATCTCTGAGTGATTTATTTATTAAATAATGACACTAATATCTAATTTTTTATATTGCAGTAAATAAAATTAGAGTAAATTAAATCAGACAATTAAAGTAAAATAAATAAATAAAATATTAAATATTCTTTAAAATTTTGCAAAAATTGTCTGGAAACTATTTTAATTAATGACAGCTTCACTGTACAGCATATAAATTAGTTTTAAAAAATTAGTTTATAAAAAGTAAATTATCTTTTTAAAAGGTCTCTATAAAAGGGGAATAACTCTTAAATAACATCAAATTGTCAATCAATCATGTTTTTGGCAATAAATATTAAATTATAAACATTTCTTCCTAAAGTTTTCATGTAAATAATTATTAATTATAAATTATAATGAAAACTAAATCACAACTAGGCCAACAAAACATAAATCTGTTTAATTTATAATATTTCAGTTTTAACCCTCAAAACCCACCCCACCCGACATGCATGCTTGTAAAAATAGTTATAAAGTAACGGTTCTATATATGATAGACATTTTATATGAAAATTACACTCAGGGTTAGGTTTAAGTGGCCAAAACTCATATGAATTAAAACAGATTTAACTTGACTTGTTGGGTACGAACTATCAAAACATTTATTGTATTTACATAGGACTTTAGGTTAAAGTATACCTAGTATTTACCCAGGTACAGTATATCTATTATCCCTTTGTCCCAAAAGAGACTATTCAAATACTGTTAGTCGACTTAAACTAACAAAATATTTTAACAAAAAACAAAGACTAGTCTTAACTCAAGACATATAAAAATGTGATTTCACTCGCTTTGGGACAAAATATTGATAGCCTTTTGTATGACTTCTTGTGGAGATGTAAGATCTCCATCATTAGAATCATTAGACTTTTGACTGCTTTGGTTATCATTCAGAGAATTGGTAACAGAATTGAAATAAGAATCAAAATCTGATTTATAAGAGCGAGGAGTAGACAAATCGCTTCTTGTAGTCGATGACGATCTGCGACGCGAACCAAATGACACATTGTTTTCAAGCGAATCATTTCGGAAATGACTTCCAAATGAAGAGATTCTATCGTTGGATAAGTCGTCCATTAGTTGAGAAACTCTTGATTCCATTCTTTGGAACCAATCGCTCGAATTGGAGGCAGACTTAGAGGGAGAGGCGAAGGGGTCGTCATATGACAGACTGCTTCGGAAGCTATTGGAGCCTCTGGTGAGAGAAGACAACTTTGAGCCAAAGGCAAGACTCAAGTCATCGGAATCGATGAAAGAGCGGCGTTTGGTTCGCGACGAGAGCACCGGTCGCTCATTAAATCGCGAGTAAAAGCTCTTGCGATGAATCCTCTCCTGAACTGATTCTTTGAAATTCACACTTTTATTAGTAGTTATGTTTGGTTTGAGAGTTGGGTTACATTCGGGTGAGTCGTCTGTTACTGATGTCTCACTATTATTATATGGTTTACGAGCAGTACTTCTTGAAGTTGGTTCAGGAGACTGTTTGCGGACATGAAGGTCGATACACTCATTTTCAATGTCATTCAAACAGTTTCTAATATCTATTTGATTGGCATATTTCAAAGAATCGGAAGCTTTTAATTCATTATTATTATAGGCGTTTGAATTATGAGCAGCGATTGCAGCCTCACTGGTAGTGGAACTGGTATTGGCACTGGTTTTGGTACTGGAAGTAGCCATTGGGTTAGTTTGATCCATGCACTGGCACTCACATGCGTTTGCATTGCCATTGGTAGCGACAACTTGTGAAGAACAGCTCAAAACACTTTTACCTCTTTTATAGTTTACATCATTTTCGGTCAAATTGGAGTCCAAATCACTGAAAAGGGATGACCCTGATAGCCGCTGTTGCACAGTGTTCCTGTACCCGTGAGTTCGCAACTGATCCAACAGTGAACTACTCTCGGGAACTACAATATTACTCAACAGCAAGTCATCAGAACTGTTGGCCAATAGTTCTGATGTTGTATTCAAATAACTCCCCGAAGAAGTGGTATTCAAGTTATTCACGCGATTGCTCTCAATGTTTGTTGGATTTAATGTGAATCTCATTTCAATGACCGATTCTTTTGGAACCGTTGGCGTCTGAGTCGATGGCACCGAATGCTGTGCTCCTGAAGAAGTGCCAAACGATCCCATATTGGACAACGAATTCGTCATTTCATTATTTGGTTTATCACTTGTAGATCGGCTACTAATGGTTCGCAGATATCTACGGACCCCTCGCGGACCAACCGTTGCGTACATCGAGAATGGAGTCTTTGAATCCGTTTGTTCCGAATTATCGTCAGAATTGTCTGATTGGAGCCATTGTTCGACTCGTTTTCTGGAGGAATCAAAACTATCTATTTTTCTCAAATTAGACAAACAGTCGGATATAAGTGAATCCGAATCCTGAGACCAAAACTTTCTATTATTTCCAAACTTATTATTCGAGTTATTATTTAAAATACTTTTCGAAGAATTGTCATAAATGTCATCCGTTTCGAAGGGATCGGCGCTCCTATCAGTAGTGGTTCTGACACTAGTTTGTGGACCGAAGACCACATTGAAGGACTTGGGATGTACTCGCGATTCAAACGAACTCCGGTCTCTACTAACCGAGCGATTCATTTCACGAATTGAATGATTCAAATCATCGAAACCATTGAAATCTTTATCAAATTTGTTTGAAAAAATAGACGATCTCTCGAATATAGAGGGTCTAGTAGTGGGCCAAACACTTCTCGAGAAGGGGGACTCGTAGTCGTCGGCTTCACTTTCGTGATCGGATTGAGGTGAGAACTTCTTCAAACCAAACCAATCGCTTGCATTGCGTTCACAGCTCTCGGCTCTGGACCGACGCCTCGACTTCCTGTTGCCGACAACGCTGTGAAGCAATGATCGCATGTTTGGGAAAATCGATTCTCCGCACCAGTGGTTGTCAAATATGTCATCAAATATATCCAGAGAACCGGATGAGCTCTGACTATCGGATCGTTGCAGACTTTGCTCACGACTGGTCTCTTGAGGACTGGTATCAATGACATGACTTTGACTTTGGTTGGACTGATCTTCATATGGAAAGTGTGTGACTTTACTCTTCTTTTCGACTCGAGTATAGGAGCCGTCGGCGCCCTCTGAAGAATATATTTTGCCCGTCTCTGTAATACAGGCGCCGTCTTTAGTAAATGTGACCTTTTTATAGCTGCGAGCAATTGGAGCCGCTTTTGTCTGAACTGCTTGTGAAGAGTTTTTGTCAGTGTTCTCACAATTTTCACTATTTGTATCATTTTGTGAGACAATATCATTAAGACTCGTATTTGGGTTTGCATTTAAATTTTGTTGGCTTTCATGTGTTTTTGTTTTAACATTAATTTTAATATCTCTCTCAATGATTGGCATCTCCTCGTCCTTCACATACGGGCGCGGCTTTCGGAAGAATGACGGCTCAGAGAGTATCGAAAGATCAGAGTTTTCGATAGAGACTAATGGAGTTGTGATGCCAGTAGTCGGAGGAGTCGACTCTTTTGACGGAGAATTATGTCTTTTATCCATAAGTTTTGCTTTGGCTATGGTTTTGGTTAAAATATCTTTAGCCATATTCTTGTCCATAACTGGACTAGAAATCAAATCATTTAGTTTCTCTTCTTTTGATTGTTCCGTTGACTCAGAGTTAATGTCAACTTTATTTTGATTCAATTCTTCTTTAATTTCTGTACATTTTTGTTGATCGTTATCCTTATTCTTAAGCGAATCGTTTAATTCTAATACTCTTTTAGGCGATTCTAGCATTTCATTTAAGCTAAGACTTCTGGAGCTTAATTTAGGAGCCCTTTGTCTTACAGTCTTTGCGTTCTTTGTTTCATCTGATTCTTCAATTTTAGAGTCCATTCTCTTAGTGGCAAAAGAGCTGAAGTGAGAGCTGTTGACGGGAACAGAACAGCGCCTCTCAAAGGCCCGCTTGGCGTCAGAAACACGGAATCCAATCGGAATAAACGGCGCCTTCCGGTCACACTTTGAATCGCTTGATTGACTCGTTTTGTCGTCGAGTGGTTCGGGAATATCTAAGCTCTTGTTCCATAGGTTAGGGATCGACAGCTTTCCGGGTCTTTTTGTGCTACCGCTCCGCTCTTTCTTTACTTTCTTTTTCACTTCGCCTTTAGACTCAATCGGTTCCACATTTTTATTATCAGTTTTCGGAACTTTGGCTGAATTTTCATTTTCATTTGATTCAGATATTATATTATCTGTAATAGTATTGCTTTCAACTATAGTCTCTGAGTTAGTTTCGTGTGTATCCTTTTGTTCGCTATTTTTGTTAATTTCATCAGTTGTTTGAATTAATTTATCATCTAATTTATTATCAGGAACTGACTCTTTAACAACATTCATACTCTCTGTGCTTAACATTTCAGGTGTTTTTATAGTTTCATTCAAACAATTAATTTCTTTGTTGTCTACAATTATATCCAAGTTTTGGGTTTCTTTTTGTTTTTCACTTTCATTTAACTCTGCCTTTACTTCAACCTCTTGTTGGCTCTGTTGTGAAGAATCGGTTGTTTGCTTATCATTAACTGAAACATCGATTGATTCATTGGTTTTGCAATTGTTTGCAATAATCTGTTGGTCACAAATATCTTTATTTTCTTCAACATTTGTCATCACTTGTGACTCATTTTGTGATTTCTTTGTTTTCTTCTTCTTTGGCGTTTGTGTCGGAATTTTAGTCAAACTTTGATCAAAGGATGGGTTCGCCTGTCGTTTCTTTAAACTATTATCTAAAGAGTTGGCATCAGTTCTCGATTCGTCCAAATTCTCAGTGTTTTGGCTTTTATTTTCATTTATCTCTTTACTGCTATCCTCTGCCAAATCAAAAGGATTTGTTCCTATCTTTTCAGCTGAAGGCGAGACGGGAGCCAAAGCCAGAAGTATTTCCAGTCTGACTGGAGTCAGGTTTGCCATGTCTTCGGCCACTTTGAGCAACGAGTGCTCGAATCCGTTATTAACCCACAAATCAGTGCAAATGTCTATAATAGTAGCCCTTTCGGTGGGATTGGGAGTAAGCAATCGCTTAATGAGTTCCGACGCCTCTATTAATAGAAATATCGCAACATTTTCTATAATTACTTCTAATATTATACTATATTTTTAAAAAAGCCATAAATATTATGACGTCTTCTCAAATCAGATGAAAACATCTTAATTTAAAATATATTTATAAATCGGTTTGTAATAACATAGAGATTAAAGAACTCGATTGTAACTAAAAGCGAGAAACTTATCAATTGAATAGCAAAAAATGTGGAAAACAAACCCGATTTCTGTTTTGGTTCAAAATAAGTTGATTCCGAAATTTGTTTGACCAGACGTTTGAAATTACTGCCATCGAAAGGCATGGCACCATATACCAGGGTATATAGCAGAACCCCCAAAGACCAACAATCAACCTAACCGTCCAATAGTTGATCTCATTATTTAAGATTTATTTATTTAAATAAAATCGAGACAAACCTCGGGCCCAAAATATGGTAACCCTTTCACTATTTCTGGTGAAGCATATAAAGGACTTCCGCAAAACGTCTGGAGATAATGTCTTTCGTCGAATACATTTGAAAGACCGAAATCTGCAATCTTTTTGGTAAACAATCAATTAGTAAAACATTTAATGATTGATAGTCATTGCTGTAATACCTTTGCATTTCCTTTTTCGTCAAGTAAAATGTTTTCGAGTTTCAAATCTCTGTGACATATCTTATTCTATTGATATCCAAACAAATATTTTTTATTTCAAAACATATTCATGTTAAGTTCATTTAAAAAAATAGTTTAATATTTATTTATTTTTAAACTACATACATTCTGAAAGCTGTTTTAGCAATAGTTTGTTTGTCTAAGGAATTTATTTATATATTATTGAAAATTTTATTATACTCAAGAATTTTATAAAAATAATAACAATTAGGATTGAGTTTATGCTAAAGAATATAGAATGGATATCAGATGGGATGCAATGAATGCATGAATTTACATTATACTTAAAAAGTATATTATGACAAAAGATAGCAAATGAAGTTGAATGACTTGTGTTTAGGTTCATAAAGCTATAGATATCTTCATTGTTTAGAATAGGTCCGCAGATTCTTAACATGTGCTGACAAATGTTGTGAATATAACTGAGAATATGTCATATGAAAGTGTTAAAGTGCAATGAATGCTTTTAAATCAATTTTAACCCTAATTGACGATTCTTTGAAGAATTACGAATTGAAAGAGGAATGGGATGATGGCATACCTTATGACAGTAATAAATGGCTGTCGCTATTTGTCTGAAGATACGTCTTGCCTCAGAATCGGACAAAACTTTCCTATCGCTCACGTACTCATAGACTTCTCCTCCACTCGCGTATTGCATGACTAATACGATTTTGTCTCTGTTTTCAAAAACTTTTGAAAAAATCAATTTAATAATCATTTTAATTAGCATTTAATTTTTAATATTAATTATTATGACATAAGCATGATATAAGTGATGCTATATATACCTTCGTATATATGAATGATATGCGGGTGTTGTATGGATGACATGATCTGTATTTCCCTTCGGATGCGAATCAAGTCCTGATCACTTTCTACTTTCGATTTCTTGATAGTTTTTATAGCAACCTAACGATTCAAACTCAATGTTAAAATACGGTTCAAATCAATTTACTATCAATATTACAAATAATATTTGTTACTAAAATAGTACTAAACTAAATTTTTAAAAGTATTAAAGATATGAATTAATGTAATTTAATATTGTATAAAAATATTTAATTCTAATTATATCGAATTTATATTTATATGAACGTATAAAAATAACTGGAGAGACAAAAAATAATTTGAACACATTATACAAATGTTGAGGCATTTTAAATTTAAACTTTTTTATATTTTGAATTTGTCTACTGTACATGATTTAATAACACCAAGTTTTTAAAAATAAAAAATGCTATGTTTAAATTTGGGTAATCTCATACATTGTAAATTGTCAAATTATTAAATAAGCGAAATATAATAACAGTATAAGTACTTATTTATCTTAAATAGGAAAGCACATTAATTTACAACCAAGTTGGGAGATACTCTATTTCTAAATCATGTTTTTTTGTAACGTTTTTCTACATAAATATTATATAATACAGTATTAGTCTCTATTTAAAAAAACAAAATATTGTTATTTAAATCAGTTCTATACTTATATATCGTATTCTAACGACATCCCAATTCACTTCTCACATATACACCTAATTCTTATATAATATAATATCATAAGTATCCTTTGGTATAACCTAATAACACATAATACATAAAAGAGAGCGCAGAATGTGATGAGCTGTGAGTTTGTTTCAATAAATGAGTAATTCTGGTGTCGCTTAAACTAATTTGTCATTAGTTTTATTTTTAATATAATTTATATTATAACTTGTATATACAGTAGTACAGTATAGTAGTAAAGTGGTTTAGTGAATTTAGTATTTATGATATTATATCATTGATATATTTATGAATGATAATCAATTATGCTAAAAAATTTAAAATAAAGATTCCGAATCACAAGAATTATAAGTTATTTGTTAATAAATTTGAATCAAAATATAAATGTACTTTAAATTAAATTAAAAATTGATTAAGTTATTGATTAATAAAAAATTAAATTTAATTTAAACAGTTATGACTAAACAATATAATTTATAATGAAATAAGCTGGATTTTCATTCAGAATTTGAGGTCAACACAAATTTCAATACACTATTATACCGCAAGTGATTCAATAAATATTAGGTTATTCTTAAAGTTTAGGATTATATTAAACTTAAAGTTTATGAAATGAGTGCAAAAGAGTGTCACCTCCTGTCCAGTTTGTTTGTTGATGGCCAATTGGACCTTGCCATAAGTACCCTGTCCCAATTTGCGGATCACTTCGAACCGTTGCTTCAATCGATGCTTTTTTTCATTTTTGGTCACTATTTTCAAGTCATTTGCATCATTAGACTTGAGTTTTGGTCGCACCGATCGGGAGTTGGCTTTTGGCGCGTCGTTGACAACCATTTTATCATTTAATTACCAATTCTTAACATTTATTAAAAACTTTGTAAACTTAAACAAACTATAACTCAACACAAATTTATAACAATTAAATAAATTTTAGGTATTTTTCAAAAACAGATTACATATGTGGTGATTGTATTGATTTAATATACGAAATACCGTCAGTGATTGAAAACTTTTGGCACTTTTGGTAAACTTGTTTGAAATGAAGTTATTATAAAAAGTTTATGCAATCGTCAGTCGAATGAACTGAACTCCAGTTTACTTTAAAACTCATGCATAGTATGTAAAGCTTGTGATGAATGCTCACAAATTTGGCACTAAATGAGTGACTCGAACACAATCCTACGCCTATGTATGAGAATCGCCCACACATTTGGCTTATATTATACAACATTTACATCCATTTCAATATTATTCAATACAATTCAATACACCATTTCATGTGAATTCATGTACTACTCAAAACAATACAACATTTGTTCAGTTAAAGTGGGTTTAACACCAAACTTAACCATAAAGTGGACACAAACATCAAATATTCCGGCACAAACGTTAATTAATATAATGAAATTAACATTCAAACACTATAATGTGTTTTGATTAAAGGTCCAATAAAACAAACAATTAATAAACAAATTAAATGAGAAAAATGAAAACAATAGGGAAATAAAGTTTTAATTTAAAATTAAGTTTCAAATTAAGGAAATGAGAGATAAAATAAGGAGTCTCTACAGTATCTACAGTCTCCACAGTCAGCACATATTAGATGAAATACATCTCAAACAGCACTTACATCCCTAACATCCCTCACATCCCTGTGCAACACTTCCAACTAAATTATTCTATAATTAGAAAGTGATGTCTGTATAGAACTTATTGGACTCGAGCCATAAACTTATGGCTGCACTAAACCAATGATCAATGAAATACTTGTTTTATCAAAAACTTCTACAAATGAATGCTTCAAATATTTATTTAAGTCTTTAACTCAAATGCATAGCTTAGCATTACATAAGAGTAGAGATGCCAAACGCTCTCTAATCAAATGCATTGTATTGAATGGGTTATACCAACTGTTGTACTATAGTTACGGTATATTCCCGTATAATAAGTAATTGATTGAAAAATTTAGATAATATAGTAATATATAAATATAATATCACACTTATATCGGACAATCGTTAATTATTGTCAATTAACATATATTTTTTAATTGCATACCATATAAATGAAATAATTGTTTTTATGAGGTGCCGGGTACCGGAAAAGATGCCGTGGGGAACACCCAAAACCTAGACATCTGGTTATTCTACATATTTGACAGATTTGTGCGATTATGAGAACTCAATTAAATGCAGAAATAATGTGATAATATTTGATATCTTATGAAATGTTTGGTTTAACAATAGATAACAGAATCAAAACAAGTTATGCAAAACACAAGAGATTATCAGAAAGGAGACAATTGTTGCCAACTTTGGGAACTGATAGGCGTTGCAATTGATAGGTGTGTTCACAAAACTCTTACATTCTGTTAGTTTAAACTCTTAATACAATACACACTAATAAACATCTCATTTGAACGCAAGCTCACGAATAACTTTAATTTGAAATGTTATTAAACTTTTTGTTCACAACTTTTATTATATTTTCAGCTGTTATATTATAACATGTTAAGGTTATTATATTGATATTATGACAAACTTGTTCATATTTATTATATTGTATTTAAATAGTTAAAAAAATAATATACTGTAATTCAAAACAATAAGATAATACAATTAGTAGAAACCTGAATACTAAAAGATATGTTTAAAATATAATAAATAATTTATAACACTGTTGATAATATTTTTAACTGAATAATATTTTTATGTTATTTAATAGTGTTTCTAACTTACAAGTTAGAAACTTTCACACTAGAAATTAATACTTTTCATAGGAATTTTGCATGACACCAAATTTAGCAATATATTTTTAAAAACATCATGCTAATTTTTATAATCTCTTTAGAGCTGCATTAAACAAATGTTTATTTTACTTTTTATGTATATAATAAGCAATCGTGACTTATTGTACTTACTGAGCTTGATGAAATTATTCTATTTTATTTTTTATATTTTAAAAAATTAATATTCTTAATATTAAATAAAAATATATACCGTATTTAATATTTATTAATAATAATAAATTCAAATGATATTTTAACAAAAAATGATTATTTTACGAATTTATTTTGTAAAATAAATAATAAGAAAGTAAAAATAAAATTTATTAAAAAATAAATGAATTCAAACAACAAAAACCATATATTAAATTCTGATTAATCACATATTTTAGTGTTAATTTGTATTAAAATTATTTTAAAATAATGTATTATATTATTATAGTTATTAAACTCTATATGTCTCACAATGAGCTGCAATCGTCATTACTATAACAGTTAAATACAAATACATAAATGTATTTCATGTTTGGATGGATTGTCTGACAACTAAATTGATTTTTGTTAGTCTCGAATAAATTATAATATAACAAGTTACTTATATTTAAACTTTTTCACTAAAAAGTAAGTTTAAATATTGAACATTCTATAAATGAATCCATTTAAAATATAAGTCAACACAACTTTATTAATATTATGATCACTACCGGTATAAAGCAATAAGAATTCCAAAATAAATATCAAAGTTTAAAACTAATCAGCAAATCGTTCAAAACAATTAAACAATTACTAGTGGACAACAAATAAATGTAAAATATATTAAATTTAAATTGATTCACCGTTTTAAAGTAAAATGACTACTTTAAGGTATATAAGCTATACTAGCGTATAACGTATAGAATGGATCCACTTTATAAATTGATCCCAATTTGTGGAATTATAAAATAAAATAGTGTTTATAATATGATACATAATATAAAATTAGAGACCCTTATATTGCACACAATTTCAAACAACTTTTAAATATCATCATATCCTTTGTGAAGAGGTTATGTCAAGGGTCAAGGGTCAGTGATAGGGTTCACAAATGCTTGAATGCATATTGAATAAGTGCACCCATTTTCTACAACTCATCCCTTAATCTATTTTGAACTTCAACTAAATTTGATTCAATAGTTTTGATTATTTTAAGTGAATTATCAATAAATTGTTTCAAATAAATAGGATTTTTGGCGATTTGTGAGGCGTCTAGAGATAAGGGATTTGATTCATTCATTTTGGACTCAATGGACCAAATTCTGGACAAAATAAATACATTCAGAATTAAACTTATTATTAACGCAAACACTATTAATTTCATCAGTAATTCATCGCTGAATAAATTTGTGAAACGAATGTATTTATTGCCAGATGTGGTCATAGGATCAGAGACTATACCAATGCTTGAAATAGAGGTATTGATGGGGGAGAGTGTGGAGTCAACTGTTATATAATCCATATTCTTGTTGTCAATCTTGAGATCATTGATATGACTAACAATTCCTAAATTGTGTTCCATTTGCAGCCAATGGGGCAGTTGTTTGCAGAGATCGGTACAGAAGTCACTGATCCCTTGGATCGAGTTCTTCTCGATGGTTGACTTCATTAGAGACAATCCCCAGATATTCTTCTTGAATACCACTTTGGAATGAACTCTGATTCGCGTCACTTCTTCAGACTCTTGTGTTAAACACCACAAAGAGTTCGTAGAGAATGTGTCACAATAGGGAATGCCTTCGTTATCGACCACCGATTTGATGGTATAATACTTGCGATCAGTGCTGTCGCTGGTGTCGGCCATAAGACTTTGACATTCGACAGTTCGCGCAGACTTGACGAGAGCGTGGTTTAGGGCCACCGTATAAGTCAATTGTCGGCACTGATCCTTGTCTTTGTCCTCCGAGTCCTCCCATTGACCCACTTTGAGGTCATAAGTTCGGCGAGACTTATGAAGATTATGAATGAACTTATTGTCCGTGAATATCAACTCAAACGCCCGATCGATGGTCACCGCAAATGTCTCATTCATAATAAGTTTGCCGTCGTGTGAATCGCACCTACAGTTTGAAGATATAGTCGCCGAATCCAAACAGTCTTCGAAGACTTCGCGGTCTACTATTAAGACGGGATCAGTGAATGGCAACGGATCGGAGGGATCGGCGTTTATGGGCGGTGTTTGTGGTGCCAAAGGGTGCACCAAATTGTCGCTATAGTACTCCTCGTCGTCATCCGAAGTGAGTCCCAAATCTTCGCCATAACTGTAATGAACCTGAAATGCAAAGAATGTGTGAATAAGTGGTTCGTGAATGGATTGAGTGAAGAAGTGGTTGTGAGACAAACCCAATGCCAGAGCTGTGCGGAACTCATGGGTTGGTCTAAGAGAGCGTTTTGCCAGATCCTGAAGAGCATGACATACGTCTTGTCTCGAGCGCCAAACGATGTGAACACATATCTGTCTCCAGAAGTGGTGACCACTTGAATGGCGTTAGGAATGACTCGCGCCGTATTGGCTTTGGTTAGGGATGAGATGTCCCGACACTTAATCACCTGATTATCACATAAAAGACTCAATAAAGCAATTCATTCATTCAATGGCATTGTCTTCACTCACAAGACTTGTCTCCCATTTGAAAATATTGGCGTAAAATGAGATGTAATTCAAAGACAAGTAAAGCCTTCCGTGAACTAAGATCTCCTTCTGAAGAGCACAGGAATAGTCGACAACTAGTCTCTCATTGTTTGGCACCAAATGAGAGAACAATCGTTTGAACTCTTCATGTCTTGTCTTATACGTCGGATTCAATATATTAAGCCACGAGTTGTTGGACCTCTTCTTCCTCTGACGATTGTCCGCACTCTTCCTCACGTCAGTCACACTCCAACTCAGGTCTGATCCCAAAAGACTTTGACTCACGTCTGGAGTGTCCGTCGATGGCTCGCATGTCATGTCTTTCAAGTCTTTATTGAGGGTCTCATTGGATCCATTGGATCCATTGCTCACTGAATCGTTGCACTCGTTGTGCGTATTATTATGATCACTGCTATCATTAGTGGTCATGTCTTTGATGTCTTTCATGTCTTTGTTGCTGCCATTGAGTGATCTTCGGATGAGTTGTTGTTGAGATGCGACCATTGATTGCATGTCAGAGTCGTTCACAAAATGACTTTCCTTTTAATCATTTGTTTATCAAATCATATGATTATTGTAAGCAATCTCTGAATGACAGCTTCACTGCAAAGCGCACTCAATGCACACAAACGCTATCATATCGATTGTACTGAACATTGACAAAACAGTGCTGTTTACCTTGATACTCTATTCATATTGCAATATGACCATGCAACATTGTGTCAACACCATTATCTATATGTGGCCTTATTATGAAAACTTGACATCAACTTTAAAGTTTAAACAACAAACAATATGCACACTAAACACGGCTCATATGATTGAAAACAAAACCTAGAATCTAGAATCTAGGTCCTAGATATTAATATAGTATATTACATTACTATTTTTCAATTTCATTAACCAACTGATTATTTTAAAATGAGTTCTGAATTAAATGAACAATTCAGTGTTATTCAAGATTAGACATAGAGTACCTTAGTACTGTACCGAGTGTGCTAGACAACTTTTATATAACAAGATTTTTATATTTAAACTTATAACTTATATGAGACAC
>CAJPVJ010000774.1:0-20584 GCA_905397405.1 Oppiella nova
ATCATTAATAATATATTACGGTATTAACCATGGTTGCTTACGTGAGCTTACTAATCGTGATATCCCTTGTAAATTGTAAGTTATTTTTAAATTTATAGTCTATTAGTAACTATTATTTAAAATAAATGAGTGAGTGATGAGGGGAGAGAGAGAGAGAGAGAGAGAGAGAGAGAGAGAGATGACAAATGCCTAATAAATGTATTACTATTACGACGGTTAGGGGTGGTCGGGGCCGCTGTGTATGATACAGAGGCTGACCACGCGTTTGATAGGCTAGAGTTCTTCGGCACCGGAACCCCATTACCCGAGACAGCGGACGACATCAACGAGTTTTGCGAATTTTTGTCTGGAAATGGCGGCCAAACGTAATCATTATTATATCATTATTAGATAATTACCGTATAAGTGGTATGACCAAGGTGTCTAGTAGTCGAATAGGGTTCACAAATATTTTAAAAGACAGACTAAACTAATATTAACCGTATCATATCAAAATCCCGAAATTCAAAACCTCAAACATCAAAACCCCGAAATTCAAAATCCCGAAAATTATAATAACTATATAAATAATTATTTTTAATTTAGTTAATAATATAAAATTTATTAATACTATTAGAATAATCATTTTAAACCTAATTAGTGTCATACTAGTAAATAAATATCTCATCAAATATTAAATATTGTAATTATTGGCTGAATTTTATTAGTGTATAACATAATTACTCTAATAATATCAATGAATTTTACATTAACTAAAGTAAAAATAATTATTTATATAGTTATTTTAATTTTCGGGATTTTGATTTTCGGGATTTTGAGGTACTCCCAATATTAACAAGCTATATTTTGATAATACAGTATATTTATCGGGTACATCTACCAGCACTAAATTATTAAATTCCTATCCCATATACAGTAATAATTTTACCTAGATATCATTGTTATAACTAAAATGTGGTCAATATTTAGTCACTACCAGTCGGATACAAATAAGAGCCAAAAATTTGTGGCCACACTGAAAGAGCCCCTGAAGGCCCTGCACGGGGCGGTGATCGACAGACATAATCCGGGTCTTTTCGTACGCAACTTCTGTTCGATGCCCAACAACACGGCGGTGGCCAAGGGCTGGAACAGTCGACTCGCGACCGCCAAACTGCTGAACGATGCGACTGTCGGACAGCTATTGCGGGCCCTTAAGGACGACCGGCGCGACTCGCAAACCGGTATCTATTGGTATGTATTCGTAATTATATCACTTTTGTTAGAGCACTCGACCAACTAGTACAGGACCCAGGTAACTTATATTGCAACTTATATTAATCAATAGTGTTACATTTTGTTTTGAACATTTTGCTACATTATGTACAATATATTATGCAAATTTTAAGTTTAGTCCCAAAAATGCTTACGCTAGCTTTTAGCTAGTACTAATAACTATGCCAATGCTGTACCCTGTTCACACAAATAGCATACTGGGCTCGTTCGCCGAGCAGATGGAGCTGAGTCACGCCGAGCCGCCAGAGTTGAGGGCATTCATGAGGGGAATGGTGGCCGCGATCGCCGACTTGGCCGACACGGCCGAGCACTTGCAACTCGGTTGGCGTTCAGATAATAAGTGCAAACTGGAAAGCCGTAAGCTTAGTTTGCTTGAGGGCAAACTGGATGGTCTTCGCTCCATACAGTACATCGCCCTACTGGCCATGAACAAATATTTCTAAACAAACATAATGGATTATTTATTTACGCGTGAATATAGTTATATTTATTATGAACATGTTGTTATCATTATAATCTATGTCAAAAATAAATTGATGTACCAAGAATTAAAAAAATTTAAATGCAAATTGTTTGAGTTGTTTATTGCCCTAAAAATTAATACGCTAATCAAATTGACCAGTGTGAACTATATTTGAATCCTAGGTATATACAACAGATGAGCTAATCTAATACGTTATTGAGTTTTAGCAGTGGGCCCAACGGCTTCTCCGCCTTAACCACGATATGACACAACGAGGTCTTCGTGAGCACCGTCTCGGCCAACGAGTCGATCCGCGACCACAACAACGCGCACAGCATTTGGACATCGCTTTTGTGGCTTAACTTTTGCCACACCATAGGCTTTGTGTTCAAGTCTTTCTGTTATTCATATTACAGTTATATTGTATGAATATTAAATTATTTTATTTACTAGTAAAGACAAATTTGTTTAATTAATAAATAGTCAATAAGTTATAATTCTCATTGAAAATGCTGTAATGCTATTTATTTCCAATTACTATTATTTATCCTTAAAGCTACCTTTCCTGTAATACTTCCCTTACAGTTAACGGTACGACTATTCAAAATACATTGTTTCATGAATTTTAAATTACAATATTATTTAATTATATTGTATATTTAATTTTATACTCGTAGATTAAATTAAATATATATGTTATACTGTATGACCTTTATAATTGTTATATTACAGGTTGATAAGATATATAAAATATTGCAATTCTAGTATTTATTACAATATAAATGTATTTAAAGCATCATAAAGTGCCCAAAGTACTTGAGATATAAATATTTCACTATCATTGTGTAATATAAAAATTATTCAGTTGCTTTCATCTAAATCAAGATTTTATCACATGTTACTTTACGGCTTTAATTATATTTGATAATGTCATGGATACGTGATTAAGTGTATTAATCACCGTAAAATATAATACAAAAACAAACATTTTGCTAATTTATATGACATTTATAAACCAAAACTTAAACTAAAATGTGTGCCAAGAAGTCCCAAAAACCTAAGAAATCAAATATGATTTGTGGAGTTTGTGGCGATACAGCTATCGGTAAAGATTACCTGTCTAAATATGTTGATAACTATATTAGTTAATATTTGTTTGATGTTTAGCCCGTAATTTTGGTGCAATAGCCTGCGAGCCGTGTAAAGCATTTTTTAGACGATATGCATTTAAACAAAGGGTTTGTATAATTTTAAAATATAATTTAACAATAAAATTTATGTTAATGTTAAAGTTATTAAACTATCATTTTCATTTTCAAAATAGTGGCTCATTTGTGCCACATATGGCAAATGTAATATAACTGTCAACACTAGAAGTTATTGTAAAAAGTGCAGAATTGAGAAATGTTTTTCTATTGGCATGAGAAAGGTAATTATGCTTTCAGTTCATAGTATGGCTTAATTAATGTATAAAAACATATCAAATGATAGGAAATCATTAGGACTGAAGAGGAAAGACAGAGCAAAAGACTTTTGATTGAAGAAAATCGTCTTAAGAAACAAAAACTTAATGAATGTTCAGATTCTGTGGACTCGACCTTTAATTCTGTAGATTCTGTGACTATTAATTCAGACGATTCTCATTCTATAGTCGAAAATGACTTTATTATGGAATTGATTGAAAATACTATAGAAATAAGTGACGAAAAACTCGAGGAACAAATCATGGAAATTGAAACTTACATCATTAATAGTACCCGGGATATCTATAAGCAAATATCAACCAGGTCACCAATTATGCCTATATATAGAGAGCTCACAGACTATAATAGTTTGAATGAATTGGAAAACAAACGAATTTATGAGCTGAAAAATGCATCAAAAATGTACAATGGGGTCCTGGATAAGTTAAATACCATTTTAAGGGATAAAAAGCCATATAAAGTAAAGGATATGAAAGAAATGTTTGACATCACAATGAGTAGGACTGAACCAAATGTTAAGACTCTTATACATTACGTGAAGGGATTGAACGGATTCACTGGGATGTGCCCCGAAGATCAGTTTATATTAGCCAGGGGTGCCTACCCTGAGCTTAATTTCATGAGATGCCTTATGTTTTATAATGTTGATACTAGGAACTTTATACTGAAAATGGTGTGTAATTATTGCTGAAAATTATCCCATATAACATTTATGAATTTACACATGTATTTGTATACAATTTGACGCAATTTTGTATAATATAGGATGAAAAGACATTAGTGAGTGTCAGTATTGATGTGTTTGGTCAATATGCACACAAATTCAGTTTCTCGTGTCAACAGATTATGGAGCAATTATTATTGAATTTGTGTCAGGATCATACGACACTTGAATTGGTACTATACATTTTTGTAGAAATTAAGTAGAAATAAATATTTTAATTATTCTGTATATCCAACACATCCATAGCTCATTGCAATACTACTATTTGATCCAAACCGACCAAATTTAGCACACCAACAAAATATAAAGTATTGCTACTACTGTATCTTAATTAATTATTTTAAACAATTAAATTTAACTACAATTTTTGTGATAGACTCGAACAGCAACTATACATATATTTGCTGCAAAGGTATCTATTAATGAAATATGGATTGGAATGGGAGTCAAGACTACAGAAACTGATGATCACATTAAGGGACTTACAAGTGATGATTGAATTCCTGAGAATATACAGTAGGGATAAAAATAAGCACTATTTGCCAAACTATGCCTCAATTCTGATTCAGGGACTTAATTAAACTAAAATCTGATCTGGGTTAAACCAATTGTGTTGAGTAACTCGAAGAACATTTAAGATATTTTGGACCACTAACCAGGGAGATATAAAAAATTCATTGTGGTTGCATTCATAATAATTTATTTATTATGATGCTAAGTAATTTATTTTCAAGTTAACTTATAAATTGTGAATATTTATTTTGAATATAAAATCTATTAATAAAGTTATTATAAAATATTACTTAATTATATTTCATATTTAATTGTATACCATTTTTATTGTACTGTTATACTGTACAGTACTGTGTTATGAGTGTTATGTCTAGATTGTATCATATTACTTTACGGCTTTAATTGTATCTGGTAATGTCATGGATAAGTGATTAAGATTAGTCATTGAAAAATAAAAATATTAAATTAAAAATTTAGCAATACTAAATTAAACTACAATTAACAATGTGTGCGGAAGTCACTCAAATCTAACAAATCAAATATTAAACACATGTATCATAAATAGTTTACTAAATAAATTACATAATATTCTTTGATGTTTAGCACAAAATTTAGATTCTAAACTTTATTTAAAAATTTTTGACAATTAAAAAAATATAAAAATAAATTAGATTATTAATAATAACTTATATAAAATATTTTATTCAATTTGTAATTATCGCATTTGTAATGAATTCACATTTCATTATAATTTAATTAAAACATTATTTTAGTTTCAATAGCAATAATTTTAATTATAATTATTTGGGACACTTATCCGGTTCAATGCAATTGTAGTTGTCATCCCTGACATACCCGGGCTTACAGACACAGGGCCCGCCACACGTGTGGAGCAACGAACACGTCCCATACCTTTGATCCTTGTTCTCACACGTGGCCATACAGTTCGGGTCTCCCATGCATTCTGTATACACTTCATTGGCATTACAACTCAACCTAGGACACTTACTCGGCTCAATTGTTGTTGTCGTCCTTGACATACCCGTGCTTACAGACACAGAACCCGCCACAGTGTAAGCTCCTCGGACACATAGTATCCTTATTATAGTTGTCACATGTGATCGTACACACCTCATGCCCTTGCATTTTGCATACACTTCATTATCCTTGGTACAATTCGATGGACCTATGGCAATCATTATTAATTTTATATAACACACTACCTTTTCAACATACCTTGGACATGTGTACGTTCAATACCATGAACTTGTACCAATTGTTTTAGCGCAGTGGAAAACACGATGAATACTATGAACCGATTTATATAGACTAATACAGTGCGACACGCATTACAGTGAATGTCAAAGAATTGAATCAATGAATGCATGCATTGTATAGCACTGTATGGAAAGCACTAATTTTTTGTGCACTCAAAACACGCGCTTTTGACTTTACATTAAGATTATGACCTAGGTACAAATGTTATGCAAATTTGGTGACATAGGTGACAATGTTCATTATTGGTGAACATTTTGAGGTACTTTTCATTTAAATATTCAAATGTTTAATATTTTTATTTTAAATACCAAATCCTTGGTTTGAAATGAAATACCCTTTAGTTTAACCCAGGTCATGAATATTAATAATTTCTTTATTTACTATCGAGTATGTTATTATGTTAATATGAGACTCGATTATATGAAACAGCGACAAATATGTCTATGAGTAATATAAGATTAAGATTTGCATTGGTTTACTATGAGACACGCTCCAAATAAAGCTTAATCCTATATTACTCATAGAAATATTTGTCGCTGTTTCATATAATCGAGATTATTATAGAAAATAATATATTTATACTAATAGGTTATTAGTAATATCATTAACATAAAGTGAAAGCATTATTAACCATGTACATTTTAAAAACATAGAATTTATAATTATGTAGCCTTATATTTTTAGTAGAAAGAAATATCTTGGTACTATACGTTTTTAGTAATTTATAATTTATATTAATAATGTGTATATTTTTAAAATTATAGTTATTTTTAGTAGTTTAAAGATAAATTTATTTGTAAAGCTATTACTTTCATTAAAATTTGTTCAAAGTTAAAAAATAACATACCAGTGTCATGGTTACAAGATTAAACTAATTTATGATATTGTTGTACAAACAGTAAATAAACATTATAATTACCAAAATAATAAAATGAGTGTTAAATCCAACAAAATTTGTGGCGTTTGCGGTGATAAAGCAAATAGTATGTGATATTGGTATTAATATTTTAGCAAGGTTTTTTAATTTTGATTACGTTGTATGTTTAGTCCGAAATTACGGGGCATTAACATGCGAGCCCTGTAAGGCATTTTTCCGGAGATATGTGTTTAGATCCGAGGTCTGATACTGTGGATACTAAATACTGTAGATTACCATGATCACATAATTATATAAGTTAATTATGAATTTATTTTAACAGTCTATCAAATGTTCATCAAATGGCGGGTGTATTATAAACCTCATGACGAGGGGTTTCTGTAAGAAATGCAGAATTGATAAGTGTTTGGCTATTGGAATGAGAAAGGTAAATGATAGTTATTAATAGCTTGTTCAGTTATTTATCTTTATATAATTGACTATTTGATAGGAAATCATTAGGACTGCAGAGGAAAAACTGAGACAAAGGCTATTGATTGAAGAAAATCGTCTTAAGAAACAAAAACTTAATGAATGTTCAGATTCTGTGAACTCGACCACCGATTCACTGATTATTAATTCAAATGATTCTCAATCTATAGTCAAAAATGACTTTATTGTGGAATTATTTGGTAATACTATAGAAATAAATGATCATAAACTTCAGGAACAAATAATTGAAATTGAAAAATATATCACTACTAATACTCGTAATATAATAAAGAAAATATCAACCAGGTCACCAATAATGCCGATTTACAAAGGGCTCACTGATTATAAAGGTTTAAATCGACTCGAATATAATCGCATTAATGAATTGTTAACAACATCTCAAATGTACAAAAGGGAAATACATTTCATAAATAACACAATTAATGACCAAAAGATATATAAAGTACAAGACCTGAAAGAGCTGGATGAAACCACAAAAACTGGTCACACGGTTAAGACACTCATTCAATATCTAAAGGGATTGAACGGATTTACTGGGATGTGCTCTGAAGACCAGTTAATATTAGTTACCGATGCTTACCATGAGGTGAACATCATGAGATGCCTTATGTTTTATCATTTTGAAACAAGGAACTTTATATTAAAGGTATGAATTAATTAGAAATTAATGATCATAAATTATTGCAACATATAAATTTATTTTCATTTGTGTTTTTGAAAGAATGGGAAATCATTAATGAGTATAAATATTGACAAATTTGGTCAAAGAATGGGACAAAAGCATAGTTTTTCGTGTCAACAGATTATGGAGCAATTGTTATTGAGTTTGTGTCAGGATCATATAATTCTTGAATTGGTAATATTAATAAGCATTTTGTTATATAAAGTTATAAAATTAGAAAATACTGTAATTATTCTTTGTATTCATAGCTCATTGCGATACTGCTATTCGATCCAAACCGATCTAATATAACACATCAGCAAACTATAAGGTATTATAAATATTTTAATTAACCTATCATATTTTAGTATTAATTTGAATATAATATTTTGTGATAGACTCGAACAGCAACTATACATATATTTGCTGCAAAGGTATCTATTAATGAAATATGGATCGGAATGGGAGTCAAGACTACAGAAACTGATGATCACATTAAGGGACTTACAAGTGATGTTTGAATTGCGAAGGATATACAGTAGGGATGAGAATAAGCAGTATTTGCCAAACTTTACCACGATTATTAGCAATTATATGTGTGAATTACATTAAGGTTTCTAAAACTTTGGAAATGAAATACAGTATAATGTTATATATTTATGATTGATTTAAAAATAAAATTGTTCCAGAATCATAGTTGTAACTAAAAAAGTTAAATTCATATTTTATTCATCATAAGCTAATAAAAGATAATTTATAAAACGTTTACTATTGTTGCAGAATGAATTAAGTTGATAATTATTATATCAGTGTCATGGTTACTTAATTATGATGAAACCAATTATTATTAACAGAATATTATATTTATTAAGACTAATAAAATGAGTGCTAAATCTAACAAAATCTGCGGGGTTTGCGGTGATATAGCAAATGGTATATAATATTTTATATAAAATAAAAGTAAAAGTATTAGGTAAAAGTATCTTATTACATTTGTAATTTAATTATTTGACTAATAATTAGCCAGAAATTTTGGGGCATTAACGTGTGGACCATGCAAAGCTTTTTATAGGAGATATGCATTTAAACCAGAGGTACGTGATATAAACTGATCATAAATTATAATTATGATCATTAATTATAAATATGTTAATGCAAATACTATTCAAATTTTAAATTTCAATTAACAGTCATTAATTTGTGCATCAAATAGCAAATGTGTGATAAATGTCAATACAAGGTGTTTGTGTAAGAAATGCAGAATTGATAAATGTTTGGCCATTGGTATGAAAAAGGTAATAACCGTATAATTTATAATACTATATAAAGTTTTGGTTATATTTTAAGTGTTTGTGTTTAATAGGAATTTGTGCGAAATGCAGAGGAAAATGAAAGGATAAAGCATTTGATTGAAGAAAATAAACGCAAGAGAAAAGAGTGCAATGAATGTACAGATTCTGTGGACTCGACAACCAGTCCATCAAATCTATCATCAGATGAATCGCTAGTAATTAAACAAAATGATGAAAACAATGAGTTTTTATCGCAATTAATTGGAAACACACGCGATATTAGTGATGAAGAAATCAATGAACAGATTATGGAAATTGAAAGTGATTTTACAAATGATGTAATTAATAGGATTAGACAAAAATCACACCAAATAATGCCTATTAAAAGATCCATTTCCAATAACCAGTGTTTAAATGACTTGGAAATGCATAGGATTAATGAACTCCTAAACGCTTCCCGGGAATACAATATTAGTATTGAAAAAATAAAAGAAATATATACTGGTGACAAACCGCACAAACTAATTAATAAGTTTGAGTTATATGAGGTATCGGCTAAAAATACAGAGTTATCTCTTAAGGAAATGGCTAAATATGTGAAACAATTGAATGGATTCACAAATATATGTCTTGAGGACCAATCATCACTCGTAAAGTATGCCTTCCTTGAGATTAATACAGTCAGAAGTATCACGTTTTATGACATACAAACTGATTGTTTTAAATTTTGCGAGGTTAGTTTATTGTTTAGTAATCAATAGTAAATAACAATGATTGCTTAAAATATATAACTAGTACAATAAAAATTATACCCTAAATTCTAATAATAATGTCTATAATTTCTATTAATAGGATAATAAAGTTTTACAATTAAATGTGGACACATTAGAGCCAGAATTCAACTATAAATTCAAATTCTCGTTTAAGGATATTTTACAACAACTGTTTATAAATTTGTGCCAGGACCACATTATGATTGAATTGGTATTTCAAGTAGTACTGTATAAATTTAATAATAGTATTTTCTAAATAAATGTGCAAATATTTACAGTTAATTGCAATACAACTATTCAACCCAAACAGACCTAATATCAGGCATAAACACAACATTAAGTAAGAATATAAAAGCATAAAATTAATATACAAACTTTTTACGATAAAACACTGAATAAAATTCATTACTTTATTAACAGATTGCAGCAACAATTGTATTTATATTTATTACAACGTTATCTAGTAATAAAATATGGATCGGAATCCCAATTAATATTATCAGCGCTTATGAAGGCGTTAAACAATTTGCAAGAATTGAGTGCATTTTCCCGAGTCTATGATTCTCATGAATTTAAACCTTATTTAAAAAAGTGTAGTCCACTTGTCCAAGAATTATATGATTATTAATAATTAAATAACAATTACCAGTATATTTTAGTAAATACAAATTGAAAATCAGATTGTGTTTTAAAGTTTCCATATACAGTATTATTTTATTGTACGTTATCAAATGTTAATAGATTAGATTAATTAATTATTTTCTTATAAAATAAAATTCCACTTATATTTAAAATAAATATAAATTAAGTGTTAATGAATTCTACATATATTAAGTTAAACAAATTATGCGGGGTTTGTGGTGACAAAGCAAATGGTATGTCATATGAATATTTTTGTATACTGTACAATATATGAGAATGGGAACTTTAAAACCACCTTTGCAAAATTCCATATAAATATATATATTAAATGAGTGACACATAAATAAATATAATTTATATATAAACTGAATCATTCAATATAAATATTCTATATATATATTTATATAGAATTTTGCAAAGGTGGTTTTAAAGGTCCTATTCTCATATACTGTATTTTATTGACTTTGTATAAATATGAAAATTAAGCCAGGAATTTTGGGGCATTTACATGCGAGCCATGCAAACATTTTTTCAGGAGATATGTCCTTAAACCCGAGGTTTGATACATCCGATTGACTATAAAATTATCATAATAATACATAATAATTTGAGACACTTTAGTTGATAGTATTAATTGTGAGTTTATATTAACAGTCAGTAATTTGTGCCTCAAATGGCAGATGTATTATAAACGTTATCACAAGGAGTTCGTGTAAGAAATGCAGAATTGATAAGTGTTTAGCCATTGGTATGAAAAAAGTAATTATAATTTCTAATGTACTCTACAATTTTGTTTTGTGTTTTACAATAATTATAATTTTTTAAACAGGAATTAGTCCGAAATGCTAAACAAAATGAAAGGATAAGACTTTTGATTGAAGAAAATAGACGTAAGAAACAGGAGTGCAATGAATGTCCAGATTCTGTGGACTCGACAACCAGTCCATCAAATCAATCATCAGATGAATCGCTAGTAATTAAACAAAATGATGAAAACAACGAGTTTTTTTTGCAATTAATTGGAAACACACGCGATATTAGTGATGAAGAAATTAATAAACAGATAATTGAAATTAAAAATGATTTAAAAAATAATATGATGGATATGATGATAGAAAAATCATGTAAAACCATACCTATTTATAGACCCATTTCCAATAACCCGGGTTTAAATGAATTAGAAAGCAATCGTATTAATGAACTCCTAGAGGCCTCCCATAAATACATTACTGGTATCGAGAAATTAGAAGAAATATTTTCTGGTGATAAACAGCATAAACTAATTGATAGGTCGGAGGTAATCGAGATGTCGGTTAAAGGTGCAGACCTAGCACTTCAGGAAATGGCTAAATATGTGAAACAATTGAATGGATTCACAGATAACTGTCTCGAAGACCAGGAATCACTCGTAAAGTATGCCTTCTTTGAGATCAGTACACTGAGAGGGGTCACGTTATATGACATACAAACTGACTGTTTTAAAGTTTACAAGGTCAGTTTTCTAGTTATTAGTCAATGGTAATTAACAATGACTAAAATTTCTATTTATAGGACAATAAAGTTGTACTCATAAATTTAGATTCATATAGTTGGGGATCCAACTATAAATACAAATTCTCGGTTAAAGACATTTTAAAACAACTGTTTATAAATTTGTGCCAAGACCAAATTATGATTGAATTGGTATTTCAAGTAGTACTAGTATTTAATAATAGTATTTTCTAAATAATTGTTTGTAAATATTTACAGTTAATTGCAATACAACTATTCAACCCAAACAGACCTAATATCAGACATAAAGACAACATTAAGTAAGAATTTACAACTAAAAAATAAATTCAAAATAAAACATTGAATAAAATTGATTACTTTATTAACAGATTGCAACAACAATTGTATTTATATTTATTACAACGATATTTAGTAATAAAATATGGATCGGAATCCCAATTAATATTATCAGCGCTTATGAAGGCGTTAAACAATTTGCAAGAATTGCTTGAATTTTCTCGCGTGACTTTTTGTGTAACTCATGAATTTAAATCTTATTTGCAAAGGTGTAGTCCAATTGTCCAAGAATTATACGATTGCTAATAATGATTGCTTTTGTGAAGGATATACATTAGGGATTAGAATAAACTTGATTTACCAGACTATACCACAATTATTGGCAGATATATGCATGAACTACATTAGTTAACTAAAACAATAGAAAATGAAATATAATTTATAAATTTATGATTAATTAAAAACTTAATTCTTATATTACTTAATTGTAATAAATTACTTTTTTCCCAAAGTTTGCAATTCATGCAACTAACAAGTAAGTTATATTAAATTCATTAAATGTTAATAACGTACAAAATATAAAATGTTTATCATTGTTGTAGAATTTATTAAATGTTGATAAATAAAATATAAATATCATGGTTACTAGATTAAACAAATTTGTTGTTTTCTTACAATAAATAAAGTGCATATTTGTTGGAAACTTATAAAATGAGTGCAAAATCCACCAAAATTATTAAATGTTGATAAATAAAATATAAATATCATGGTTACTAGATTAAACAAATTTGTTGTTTTCTTACAATAAATAAAGTGCATATTTGTTGGAAACTTATAAAATGAGTGCAAAATCCACCAAATTTGTGGTGTTTGTGGTGACATAGCATATGGTATGTAATATACATATAAAAATCTGGACTAAAATATTTTACTGGTCATGTATTAAAAATTAATATACAAGATGTATTAACTAATTAGCCAGGAACTTTACGGTATTCACTTGTGGGCCGTGTAAATCATTCTTTAGGAGATATGCGTTTAGATCAGAGGTATATAATATTCAACTAAAACTAAATTATCAGGATAAATATTTAAATAGAATATCATACAGTAATATATTATATTATAACTATTTTAATTGTTAATTTCAAATAACAGTCAGTAAGTTGTGTATCAAATGGCAATTGTGATATAAATGTGAAAACAAGGAATTCGTGTAAGAAATGTAGAATTGATAAATGTGTGGCCATTGGTATGAGAAAAGTAAATATAATTTTCACGAATTTATATAAAATTTTAATTGTATTTTAAATGTGTTTGTGTTTTGTAGGAATTTGTCAGAAATGCAGAGCAAAATGAAAAGAGAAAACAATTGATTGAAGAAAATAAACGCAAGAGAAAAGAGTTCAATGAATGTCCAGATTCTGTGGACTCAACAACCAGTCCATCAAATCTATCATCAGATGAATCGCTAGTAATTAAACAAAATTATGAAAACAATGAGTATTTGTCGCAATTGATTGGAAACACACGCGATATTAGTGATGAAGAAATTAATAAACAAATTATAAAAATTAAAAGTGACTATATAAATCATATGATGGACAAGATAAAACAAAAACCATGTACAATAACATCTATTCATAGACCCATTTCCAATAACCAGACTTTAAATGAATTGGAAAGCAATCGGATTACAGAACTGCTAAAGGCTTCCCGTGAATATAATAATGGTATTGAAAAATTAAAAACCATATATACTGGTGACAAACCGCATAAACTAATTGATAAGTTAGAGTTATGTGAGAGATCAGCTAACAGTACAGAGTTAGCACTTATAAAAATGGCTAAATATGTGAAACAATTGAATGGATTCAATGATATCTGTCTCGAAGACCACGAATCACTCGTAAAGTATGCCTTTATTGAGATGAATACAGTCAGAAGTATCACGTTTTATGACATACAAACTGACTGTTTTCAAGTTTACATGGTTAGTTTATTTTCTATGAATTACTAGTAAATAGCATCGATTATTTAAAATAATTTATAATATTATATAACAAGTATAATAAAAATTATAATTTTTAATAATGATGATTATAATTTCTATTATATTTATAGGATAATAAAGTTTTACTAATAAATGTAGACTCATTAGAGCCGGATACAAATTCTCATATAAAGACATTTTAAAACAGCTGTTCATAAATTTATGCCAGGACCAAATTATGATTGAATTGGTATTTCAAGTAGTACTAGTATTTAATAAATTTAGTAAATTTAATACAGTAATAGTATTTTCTAAACAAATCTGTGCAAATATTGACAGTTAATTGCAATACAACTATTTCACCCAAACAGACCCAATATCAGGCATAGACACAATATTAGGTAAGCATATACAACTAAAAAAATAAATTCACAATAATACATTAAATAAAATTTACTATTTTATTAACAGACTGCAGCAACAATTGTATTTATATTTATGACAACGATATTTGGCAATAAAATATGGATCGGAATCGGAATTAATATTTTCAGCGCTTATGAAAACGTTAAACCATTTGCAAGAATTGAGTGCATTTTCCAGAGTTTATGATTTGCATGAATTTAAACCTTATTTAAAAAAGTGTAGTCCACTTGTCCAAGAATTATATGATTGTTAATAATTAAATAATAATTATATTTTAATAAATACAAATTAAAAATCAATTTTTGTCATAAAGTTTCCATGCATTATTTTATAGTTTGTTGTCAATTGTTATTACCAGATTAAATTAATTAATTATTGTCTTATACAATAAAATTGCACTTATATTTACAACAAATATAAATTAAGTGTTCATGAATTCGACACATTAAGGCAAACAATTAAGTGGCGCTTGTGATGACAAAATAAATGATATGTCATATGAATATTTTCACATACAATACAGTATAGTAATGTTATGGTTACTAGATTACATTTCTATTAATTTCATAAATAAATAAATTGCACATTTGATGGAAACTCATAAAATGAGTGCCAAATCCACCAAAACCTGCGGAGTTTGTGGTGATATAGCTAGAGGTATGTAATATTGTAACATGCATATAAAAATTTTATTAAAATACTTAATTTAAGATTATATATATTTATGTCAATAAAATATTAATATTTATCAACTTTATTAAATAATTAGCCAGGAACTTTGCGGTATTAACTTGTAGTTCGTGTAAATCATTCTTTAGGAGATATGCCCTTAGATCAGAGGTATGTTATATTCAAATAAAGATTAATTATCAAGATAAATATTTAAATAGAATATAATATCTTGTAACAATTATAATTGTCTATTTACATTAACAGTCAGTAATTTGTGTATTGAATGGCAATTGTGATATAAATATCAAAACAAGGAATTCGTGTAAAAAATGCAGAATTAATAAATGTTTTGCCATTGGTATGAGAAAGGTACTTAACTTATTATTTTTACAAAGTCTATATTGAAATTTAGTTGAATTTTGAATATTTATATTTTTCAATAGGAGTTCATACGAAATGTTGAGAAAAATGAAAGGATAAGACGTAAGAAACAGGAATGCAATGAATGTCCAGATTCTGTGGACTCGACAACAAGTCCATCAAATCTATTATCAGATGAATCGCTAATAATTAAACAAAATGATGAAAACAACGAGTTTTTGTGGCAATTATTTTCAAACACTTGCGATATTAGTGATGAAGAAATCAATGAAGAGATTATGGAAATTGAAAGCAATTTTATAACTGAATTGATAGAAAACATTAAACAAAAAACACCCAAAATAGTGTCAATCTATAGACCCATTTCCAATAACCAGGGTTTAAATGACATGGAAGGCTATAGAATTACCGAGCTGCTAAACGCTTCCCATGAATACTACATTGGTCAAAAAATGAAACAGTTACATTTATATACTAAAAGTGATGTCCCGCATAAACCATTGCTTAAGTTTGAGGTATTTGAGAGCACCGGTAGAAAGACAGAGATAGCACTTACAAAGATTGCTAAATATGTCAAACAATTGAATGAATTCACAAATATATGTCTTGAAGATCAAGAATCGCTCGTAAAATATGCCTTCTTTGAGATCTATACAGTCAGAAGTATACCATTTTATGACTCGCAAAATAATTGTTTAAATATTTATGAGGTTTGTATATATTGTTAATTAATTAATTATAAACTTCCAAAGTTAGTAAGTATACAGGTACTATAATAATTATAATATTCTTTAATGCTTTTAAAGGATAATAAGGTTTCAGTTATTAACCTGGACGCATTTGAACCGAAATTTAATTATAAATACAAATTCTCGTACAAGGAGATCTTAAAACAAGTGTTTATAGATTTGTGCCAGGATCACATTATAATTGAATTGGTATTTGAATATATATTTATTTGTATTATTTAAAATGTAGTTTTTTAAAATGTTTTAAAATATTTACAGCTAATTGCGATACAACTTTTCAACCCAAACAGACCCAATTTAAAACATAAATACAATATTAAGTAAGAATCCCACAATTAACTGACTCATGATAATAATAAAACTGAATAAATATCATATTATTATGTTATTAACAGATTGCAGCAGCAATTGTATTTATATTTATTGCAACGATATCTGGCAATAAAATATGGATCGGAATCGCAATTACTATTTTCAACACTTATGACGGCGTTAAAGGATTTGCAAGAATTGTGTGAATTTTCACTAATTTATGATTATAATGAATTTGAACCTTATTTGCAAAAGTGTAGTCCAATTGTCAAAGAACTATACGACTATAAATAATTAAATAAAAATTACATTATTATTGAAAAGTTAAATTGTTTCTTAAAGTATCCTTACATTTTTATTGTACATTATTTAAGGTTATTAAATTAAATTAATTTATTAGTTTTGTTATACAGTACAATAAAATTGCACATATATTTATATGAATTATTATTTGAGTGCTAATGAATTCTACACATAATAAGTCAACCAAATTATGTGGTGTTTGTGGTGACAAAGCAAATGGTAAGTCATATGAATAATGTCGTATACATTATTTACTTTATTGAAAATGTATAAAAATTAAGCCAGGAATTTTGGGGCATTCACATGCGAGCCATGCAAACATTTTTTCAGGAGATATGGCCTTAAACCTGAGGTTTGATACACACCTAAAAATCAATAGATAATTAAGATAACATGTTACTTTATTATACAAATATAAATTCTATTATCAATAAAATGAATTAATTTTAAATAGCAACTGAGTTGTGGATCAAATGGCAATTGTATCATAAACTCAAAAACCAGACGTTTATGTAAGAAATGCAGAATTGATAAATGCTTGGCTATTGGCATGAAAAAAGTAAGTAATTTGATACCCCTTGATAGGTTTTGTTTTCTACATAATTGTAAAATTACTTATAATATTGTGATAGGAGTTTGTCCGGAATATAGAGGAAAATAAAAGGATAAGACATTTGATTGAAGAAAATAGACGTAAGAAACAGGAGTGCAATGAATGTCCAGATTCTGTGGACTCGACAACCAGTCTATCAAATCAATCATCAGATGAATCGCTAGTAATTAAACAAAATGATGAAAACAATGAGTTTTTATTGCAATTAATTGGAAACACACGCGATATTAGTGATGAAGAAATCAATGAACAGATTATGGAAATTAAAACCGATTTTATGAATGATGTGATTAATAGTATTAGGCAAAAATCACACCAAATAATGCCTATTAACAGATCCATTTCCAACAGCCAGTGTTTAAATGACTTGGAAATGCATAGGATTAGTGAATTGCTAATCGCTTCCCATGAATACAATAGTCGTCTTAAAAGTTGGAAAGAAAACTATTTTAATAATTTCAAGTCATACAAAATAGTGGATAAGTTTGAGTTTTTTGATATTTCAGTTAAAGGTTCAGAGTTAGCCATTAAGGAAATTGCTAAATATGTGAAGCAATTGAATGGATTCAAAAATATCTGTCTCGAAGACCAGGAATCACTTCTTAAGTATGCCTTCCTTGAGATTAATACAGTCAGAGGTATCAGGCTATATGACATACAAACTGAAAGTTTTAAGTTTTATGAGGTTTGTTTAAATTTATAACAATGGCTATAAATATATGATAAAAAAGATATAAGTTATTAGTAAATAGTTCATAATGTATATAATGCTTATTTTTAGGATAATAAAGTTTATGAAATGAGCATGGATCTATTAGAACCAAAATTCAACTGTATTTCTAAGTTCTCGTATAAAGACATTTTTAGACACATATTTCTACATTTGTATCAGGATCACGTTATGATAGAATTGGTATAGATTTTTGATTGTATTTTATGATTATATTGATTTTTGTAATATTATGTATATTTTCTAAATGTTAACAAATATTTACAGCTAATTGCAGTATTACTATTCAACCCAAACAGACCCAATATAACACATAAACACAATATTAAGTAAGAATATAAACTATAAAGAATTATCATTTCTAAAATTATTTATAATAATAGGCTGCAGCAACAATTTTATTTATATTTATTACAACGATACCTATTAATAAAATATGGACCGGAATCGCAATCAATATTATCGGCATTTATGAAGGCTTTAACCGATTTGCAAGAATTGGGTGAAATGTCCCGAATGTATGGCATCCATGAATTTAAACCCAGTTTGCAAAAGTGTGAACCACTTGTCCAGGAATTGTACGATTGTTAACATAATGTAAAAATATTGTTTAATAAATTTAAATCTATTTTTAATGACAAACAAAATAATCAATCATAGTCTCTAAAAATAATATTTTCCTTAAAGTACTCATACAGTCTTAACTAAATGTTGTCATCAATTAGCTGTAATTAGTAAAAATATCAAGGAAAAGTGCTAAGAGCTTTTCCAAAAACCTTTTTATTTATATGCGAAATTCCTCATAAACCAAATAACCTTGGTGCTAATTAGCTTTTAATATATAAAGTATCAAACTTCATTAAAAATAGTTTTACGTTAATTAACATCAAATAAAAATTAATGTCTATTGTAATATTTTTAATCTTTAAGAAAATATTAATTATAATCCATTGATAAATATTTTCATCGAAATTTCGTAATAAGTAATCATAAGTTGTAATAGCTTACAATATAAAGATTAATATAATTAGTCACCATTTGTGACTATTTTTGATAATAATAAAAAAATTCAATTTTCAAGCAAACAAGTGATGTAATCATATAATAATTGTACTCAAAAAGTGATAATAATTATAAGCTATCTGTAACTATAGATATTAATATTTCGTGCACCTTTATTGCACTATGATTATTGTGATACTATTATTAACTATAACATTGTAGAAATTTAAGTAATTTGGGTACAAATATATTTAATGAATATTAAATTTGTTGATAATTATTTAAACAATTATAGTCTAATTGATAAGTTTGGGAAAGACTATCATATAAAAGGAATTGTGTTTATAAAAAAATATAGTATAACACTTGAAAATGAGCAAGAAAGTGGATAAAATATGTGATGTGTGTGGTGATATCGCATTAGGTATGTCGATGTTTATTAATTATAGTTATTTAACTAATAAAAATATTCTGAAAATTAAATCTAGCCAGAAACTTTGGGGCAATAGCTTGCGAATCGTGCAAAGCATTTTTTAGACGGACTGCAAATAAAAATATTGTAAAACATGACAATCAAATGAATTAATTTTTATTATATTATTATAATTGTTATCTCATCAGGAACTGGAGTGTCCATCGGATGGTGATTGCGATATTGATGTCCAATCGCGAGCATTATGTCAAAAGTGTAGGCTTAATAAATGTTTGGCTATTGGCATGAAAAAGGTAGTTTTAAAAACAAATAACATGTATAATATATTTGTATTCAGGTACAATTTTAAAAATGCTATAAATTATTTGTATTATGCAACAGGAATTCATACGGAGTGATGAGGAAAATAAACTGAGAAAGCATGATTAGAGAAAATAAACGCAAACGAAAACAATTGTATGAGAGATACAAATGTATGGTCTCGTCGGCCACCGACTGGCCCCCAAATGGACAGACACTTCATGACAGAAACCATGAGATTTACTGTCAAGAGATCGATAACCTAATTGACAGCCCTTTGAACATCAGCGACGATGCGCTAAACCACGAGATTATGGAAATTGAAACGTATGTCACAAATGGCTTCAATAATATACTCATACAAAGTCTGCGACAAAAGTCATACCAACACCCGATTACACCGGTATT